>WEIS01035324.1:0-13272 GCA_013389965.1 Todus mexicanus
AAGTTTATAAACCTGAGCATGAGAGAAAAGACCATGATTCTAATGTATCCTACTTAAGAAGAGTGGTCCTGGTTTCCTGAAGGTCAAACTGTCTTCTCAATAACTTTATCACAGAGAAAGATGGCGGATTTTTTGCTTTTGGTATTGGGATGCTTGGAGTGATTACAAGCACAGCAAATGTTATTATCACCATAATTAGATTTTGTATCTCAGTGATGTCATGTTAAATGCATTGAACAGCTCTGCTACAACCTTTGAACAGTCCTGAGGCACAATTTGAGAATGTTCCTAGATAGCAAGGCACAGTGTGGATGATTTTTTTCCTCACAAGTTAGTTTCTCGCATTTGATGCAGCAGGATTTTTTTGCTTCATATACTTTTGCTGGATCTAATGGTAACTGAGAAAAGTCAGTGATGAAAACCAGAAGGTATAAGTTACATAATTGTTGCAGAGATCATCAGAACACTGTATTCTTTCTATACAGTCTGATGTTACCGCACAGCAATAGAGATTCATTATTCCATTATCTGCTTCTGTGGGCTCTTTCTTGATTTTGATAAAAATAGTGATCAGATTATTAATGTATAAAAGCAAGGCCATGGAGCTTAATTATATTGATACTTTGGGTTGCTGCACTGCAGGCTCACGAGATTGCTACAAAAAGCTAAAGTTTTTTTCTTTTATTAAAGTATCCCAACCAGTATGAAAGTGCGTGAGCCATGTTGATCATAAATACAAATGGGACATTCTTTCATAAGGAGAGTTTTTGAAATGATTGCAGTGAAAATCTGAGCCTAAGAAGTAGAAAATTTTCGAGTTTGTTTAAGCAATGGTCATATTTTGAACAGCATGACACTGAAAACAAACCTAACAAGAAAAAATTAAGTGAACTCAGACTTACTCTTGGACATCAACTGAACCATAAGTGTTATGGGTAAGAAGCTTTTGTAGATGAAACCATACTTTAAAATGCCTTAGCTTAGATCCATCTTGTATGGAATCATTTGATACTGGCTTCTGATGAATTGGGATGTTGTCCTTGACAGCATAGTGGGATTTTCAGACTTGTTGGTACTGAAGTTTGACATGCTTGTGTTCCTTGAGGCACTGGAGAATGAAAGTAATTCCAAACAAAATTCTTTATTTCAGATTCACTGATAACATGCAACCAGAGCCTGTCTACCAATGTGTGTTCCAGCTATGATGTCAAAGCAAACGAGGGAGACTTAGAAGTCGTGTGACTCAAAAGATAATTATTTTGGTAAGTGACCTAATGCGCATTAAGAAGTTGAGAAGGTAAATTTCACTTGAACACTTTTTTTTTCTACTCCTTTGCAGTTAAAGTATGTTTTTAAGAAACATTGCTAAAAGCATAGTAGGTTGTTCACATTTTGGAAAGTGTTTATTCTTTCAGAAGGCTAGCGAATCCAAAACTGTACCTTCCTACAAGGTATGCTTAGTTAGAACATCCTGCCACAGCCTAAACTTCTGGGAAATTCTGCAGTCCCTCAACACTGCATTCTGATTTTGGTCAACCTTAACATAGTGCTTTTCCTATCTATGCAGCTTCCACATTCTTTCAGAGTTAATTATTCACGTGTTTTAGTTAGAACATCTTTCTTGGTAAGCCTCCATTCCTTCAGCATGTCAAAAGGAATATTCCAAAATATGTATTGATTACAGCAGTATTTAAATAAAAGAACTCCCAACACACACACCTAATTCTTGTGTATTCACTAAATATGCTTTAAAGGTTTTTAATCTCCTTCATGAACTCTTAAAAGCTTTTTTTTTTAATGTGGTAACCATGTGGCTTAAATACTAATAGTTCTTGTATTTACTGATACTCTCATTCTAGCATGCACAGTTCTTCTGTACCTCAAGGACTGTTTAGTTGTGCTAATATAGCTAACAATATTGCTTGACTTTATTTAAGCCTACTAATGTGTTTAAATGGGATTGAGAGGTCACACAGTTCCCCTTCACACCAGTAACAGTCAGATCTGATCTGCATTTTTACATACTTATATGAATGTATTTTACAGAATATCTATGCAGGTGATTAAAAGCAAAAGCTATGTAGCTTTTTTGTGTCACTGCAAAGTATGGTACAGGTACATACCCTACTCAGGTCAGGCTGCATGTGAACACATAGATAACACCTAAAGATAAATTGCATATACATCTACAAGACAATTTCTGAAGAGAAAATTATTTCATATTGTCGCAGTCTCCTGTCCCATTTTTATTAATGTCCCAATTTTGAGAATCCTAACTGAAACAAGAGATAGTTTCTTACTATAATGTCTGGGCATGAGAAAGAGCAGCACATGCTTTCTGAAGCAAAATAACAGTCTAAGAATAATTTCGATAAATTCTTCCTTATTTTTCCACTCTTAGAACTCTTCTACCTACCCCCTCCCCCCCCTTTTTTTTTCCTCAGAGTTTCTTATAGTCTGCTACTCCAGTAACTGCTGCACTTCTTTTGGCAGTTTTTATCCTGAATGGGCCCAAGTAGTAAGTAGAGACTAGAGAGTTGGCCTTAGTTATTATATCTTACTGCTGACATCTGCGTAAGTAAGGAACAGACCGTCTAGTGTTGTGTCACTGTTAAAGCATGGGAGTGTCTTCCTTCACTTTCTAGCCTTCTTGATACAGCTTTAGTCACACCTTCCTTAACCAATTCTGGTTATCATTGCATGTCCTCTAGACTGGTGCGCACATGCTGTTCCCTGCCTGTACATATCTGTTATCTGTTCAATTGGAGCTATGGAAGTCAACTTGTGCACCTCAACAAAATGCTTCTTGGCAGTACAGTTGGAGAAACAAACCTGACATCTACCATAATCTGGGATACAACAAGAAGTGCAGAGGCTAACTAAAAGGAGGGACTCTCAGAATCTTGGTATATTTCTCATGGTACGGACATGACAAAAAGACATCTGAAAAATGCATCCAAACACATTTCTCTTCTGCAAATGCAGAGCCTGGCACAGAATTGCAAACAGCTGTAGCCCGTGACTCAGTGGGGTACAATACATCTTTATTTCTGTAGGAATTCTGTTTCAGCAAAATAAATTGGGCAACTCCTGATCTAAGGTACTAGTACTTTATTATCATGATGTCCTTCTGACACCCACACACGAACATTTACAGTACTAGTGCATCAGAAAAGCTCATAGTTGCTTAAATAAATAACATTGGTATTTTGCAAATGAGCAATTAAGTTATGAAAGAAGCCTCTTTTCATATAGCTCCTGGCTTTGATCCTTCTTCGCATTATTTAACATGTAAGACTCTGGAGTGAACTCCTTTTGTCAGATATGGAGCATAGCTTTGGTGTGGTAACATCTCATGTGACCTCCTCAGGCAGGAATGGAGCAAATGCCAGGCTCATAGCAGTAGGTTCTGCACTTTGCTATGGTGGAATCACCTTGGTCGTCTTTGCAGCCTCTCAGTTTGCTCACTCCCATCCTTTCCCACACCTTTCCTTCAGCACTGGTTTCCTCTGCTTTCTGTCACAGAAGTCTGCAGTCTCAGTGCAGCATGTGCCCTCTGCAGTAGCTGATTTCTGTCTCAGTTGGCTTTTCCAAGACTCTCAAAACATTTCCTGCCTTCTCCACACCTCCTCATTCGTATCTCCAAGTCAGAACACTGCCTGCACAATACATTTGTCTTGAAGTAGGTGTCATTACAGAAGTCACCACAGACAAGAGAAGGGTAAGCGTAACCTCTGAAGCTGTAACAGCTGACCAACAAGTGGTAATGTCCCTTTATATTGCAGTTTATCAGAATGGATTCCAGAAAGGAAAAAGTTAAAAAGAATTCCTGTGAAATTCAGAATTACATTTGCTTTTTTTAAAAAAACCATCCATTAGTTAATGTTTACTGTAAAGTTCTTTTTTGACTACAGACTGAACAAGGAAGGAAACGAAACATTTGAGTTCTTTCTGTAGGGCAGCTACTTTCTCTGTACCTTTTTCTTTCCTCTGTTTAATTCCCAATACCCTAGAGACACAGTTTCCTCCCTTAGCAGGGACTGTGACCTTAAAAATAGCCAGCTCCAAAATAAACATAGAAAAAAACCCACTTCAATTGTTTCAAATATGTGGTAAGTAACCAACACTACATCCATGCTAAAGCTGAAATTCATATTTTTTTGCAGCTAAAACTGAGACTTTTGTTTCCCTGTGAGATAGCATCCATTATTTTGTGTTCACTTTGCATGCCTGCCTTTCTCTCCAAAGAAATTTGTTAAAACTTAGGATGCCATTTGTAAGTAATTTGTCACTACTTTGACCACTCTTGCAAAATTTTTAGAGGGGACACTTGCACTTTGGACAAGGGCCAGGAGGGGCACCAAATACCTGAGGAAGTGCTGATGCCAGACTATTTTCACAGCATTCTCCTGATGGGCTCTTTGTGCTGGTAGACATCACAGTTGACTGAGGCCAGCTGGAAGAGTTGATGATTTATCAAACAGAAAACTCATTGTGTCACTTTTGAGACTTTATTCTCTGATTCTGCTGCATGAAGGACGGGGCAGTCCAGCCTGGACCTCCCCTCTGCACTGAGGCCATGGTATAACCCCATCCATAGGCTGTCTCATTGCCAGTGCTGCCACTGCTGCCTTCACGTCCATCTGCAACTGGACTGGAGTTCACAGTTTGTACAAAAGCTTCTTTTTTTTTTTTTTACGGTCAGTTTTAATGGGAGCAGAGAACCAAGCCCTGACCTATGACATAAACGGGAGGCTTGTGTCCATATGGGAAAGCATTTGTTAGCAGGGGTACTCTTATGTTTCATTGAGGAACCCTTGGTCATATATAACTAGCAAGGACAGGACATGAAAAAGAACATTCAAGTTCACAGATTGAATCCCCTCTGTCAAGCATGTATTACATAGGAATATTTTGAGAGTCTGGCCAATGCCCTTGCATGGAAAACTTAACTAGATCTTACAAATACACCTCACTGGGCAGAAGAGCTTTCTGACCTTTCTTAGGAATGTTTAAAACTGGTACGGATTCAAGAGTAACAGTCCATCAGGTCTTCAAACACATTTCCAACCCCTCTCTCACAAACAGACACCAAGCAATGCCTGCGCAGACTGTTACAAAACGCAGGTGTTCCCTCTGCTTTTCGGGAGCAGAGTTCACATTGCAGGGCGGAGTTTTCTACCTCTTCCCACATGAATATGCCACCTGTAAGCAATGTGGTGTAGCAAGTATTTAGGCACTGGAGCACTTTTCTCTGAATATAGTCTAAAATCCTTAATTTATTTAGAAAAATAAGTGTTACAGTGTTTTGAAGTCTCAGGATAGGACTGTGAAACTTTTTCGATTAGCACAGACATTTTGGTCTTTAGGTGTATGGGAAAGAGGAACAGCTATAAAATGAGCAGGGGAAATAGCAGAAGAACATTTTGTGTACCTTTCCATGTAAAATACAGCAGGGAAGGTTTTTTTAATCCGTCATGTTAGCCTAATCCACAGGAACTCATTTTGAAATTAAATATACCAAAGCATTTATGATTTACAAAGAGGGAAAAATAAAAGCCTAAAAAATATCTTGCGTTTGATCTATTTGTTGCTATGAAAATATTGACAAAAAGCAAAAGAATAGCCTTCATTTAGCTTATTATTGTTGGCTTGCTTTAATACTTTCTTATTAAGGGCCAAGTCCTATTAAGATGTGAGATTAACTCTTTCACATCTGCAAGGGTATAAAAATTGGAAGCTTTGAATATAAAAATCCTGTAAACAATGTCTCTAAACTAGATAATCTGTGATTCCTACTCAGAAATATGTCATGTGGCAGAGGGAAACTTTTCAAAGTAGAAAAACATATATGGAATAGTTTGTGCAGAATTTATGCTTCAGAATATCTTTGAAAAGGAGCCTTCCATGTAAAATCAGAAACACAGTGTTAATTACACCATTCTTAAAGTATTTCAGAGAAGAAATACTTTAATCAGAAAAAAAAAAATAGCATGAAAATCTTATAAATTCTGAGTGTGCATGTGTAAAATAAGGATCTGTCTTCAAGAAGTGTTAACTTACAGACCCAAGTCAAGTGCTACTGGGACCTTAACTTCGTTCACCCTCAAAACCCTCTAGTTTTTGTGGAGTGGTGCTTTTCGTTTGAGTCAACTGGGTTTGAAGGACAAGTGCTACTAGTGTTTAATTGTTAATGCAATAGAGAAATGATGAGAGACTTCAAACTTGCGTTAACACAGTGCATCAGCTGCTAATCCAGTCATGCTGTGCCGCTAATCAAATCATCCTAGTAGTCCAAGCACTGCTTGTTGGTGTAGTCGGTGTCACACAAATAAGAACTAGGTTGAAGACCATGACAGAACCGCATCTTAGCAGAATGTACCCAAACCAGCTTCTGGCTGTCCAGTCTGGGTGCCAGGTGCCGTCTGGATGTGACAATGCACAGAAGAGTGATCAGCTTCTAAGGCAGATAAATCAGTCCCTTGGAAACACCGTGCTGCAGTGGCTGCACTGCTGCTAATCCTACCTGTGCTGATGAGTTTGAAGCCTGCTTAGATAGCTGAAAACTCATTAAGGTTGGCAGGAGAATGATTACCTAGCTCCGGGTTAGTAATGTGATGCCTAATGTTGCAGAGGAGGCAAACCTGAAGTTTAAGCTGTCTATTGTCACTTTACAGAGAGATGGATGTTATTGTTGCCAGCCTAGAATTCCCAAAAAGATTTTACTGGTTTGAACTATTTATTCCATTAAGTTACCGTTGAATTAGCATTAATAATGAAACTGATTTCACTGTTATCACTGTAGTATCTGAGGAAGCCTGTTGACCAGAATGTCGTATGAACAGGAATGTCTGTTGGGATATTTAATTTCATCTCCCTTGACAATGTGTGATTGTTCTCTTTTGTACATTTTCTGTTAACTGTTAGTGGTCTGAATAACTTTGTGGAATAGGGAGAAGTCACACAAGGCACAAGGCACACATAAGTCTCTACCTGAAGAATGCTAATGTGCAGGGAGAATTTAGAGTTAGCATTTCACTCCAGTGACCCAAGATGTTCACATTTTCCTTCCCAGAATTTCCCTGCAGTCTCTGGTCATTTGTACTGACCAATAGACTTCCATGTCTCTGTAATTAAGTGTAAACTTTAGGATTCCTACTTACACTGCAAGGACCTGATCCTCCTAAGATAAACGTCCTTTGGGCCGTCTCTGTAGTCTTGTTTGAAGCCTGTTTGCTCAGATGTACATGATCTGCTTTCCCTTGACACTTCATGAACCTTTCATCACTACCTCATACGAGATTTTAACTGATGTCTTGGTCTCAGTAGACATAGAGCTCTTAGCGTTTAAGACTGTATCCTCGCAATACTTGCATTGTGCATTGTGTTATGTGCATTTTATTGGAGTTTAGTTTAGAGACACAGGTTTTGATCAGTTGGGGGCACAGAAGGAAATTATGAATGCAGGGGCTCTTGATAATGAAGCTTATAATAAACAGTAAGCTTGTTCTTGGAGCTGTGGATCCGAAACACCACTTCCATGCAAACTTCATTTGGTGTGCAGGGTCCTCCTTTTTTTCGGCATCTTCTTTTTTTATTGTGTTATTGCATATCTCTAGAGTTGTAGGGCTGATTTCTTTGTCTCAGGAGCCTGCAGTACTTATATAGAGGGACATTGCTTTATTAAAACAATTCTTTTTGTTGTCACGGCAACTGATCTTACAGAAAAGATAAAGAGAAGAGGAATGTATATAAAGAGGTATGTTAGGTCATAATGGTAAATCCCAGTACTTTTTAAACTAACAAGAAAGCACTCTGGGGTTTGTTGTTGCTATAGTTCATTTTATTCCAGATGATTTTTATAACTAAAGTATTATCCATGTTCACAATCAAAAACCACAGCACTTGTCTGCTCGCAGCTGTATCAGTTTGACTCTCTCGTCTATATAAGGATTGAACTCCTCCATTAGGAAATATATTTGTCAAAAAAGGAACACAGAACTATATAATAAAAAGCCAGATGTGATACTTTGTGATTTTCTGCAAAGTATTTTTCTGCTCCTCTTTTCCAAAACTTCTCAGTTGGATAGGCAGAAACTACAACATTAGGGAGAATATTTCAGTGACCATGAGGTGATCTGATTAACCGTTAAACAGCTTTGCTGTGTTAAAGGATAGTTGAAGACTTTGCGGGGAAGGGATCTTATTCTAGGATCAGCGTACACCATTTCCAGCGTTTACAAGTGGTTAAGGAATAGTTCACCAAAGAACTGGAACCCTGAAGACTGAAACTATGCTGACAAAATTTGGATTTTTTTTCTCTTTCTCTAGTGATTTAATAGTAGAATCAAAATTAAACAATAGTAATATTTATTTACTGTTCAAAAAGTTTATTTCACTTAAGAAAAAAAAATATCGAAGAAACGTGCCATAATTAACATGCTTAGTCTTTTTTTTTACCTGCTACCTGATTTTCAGATGATTTCTAGACCTTTCTCCCAGTTTTTACTGGTTGTTTTTAAATCTTTATTCTGTCTGTAATCATCTCGCTTTTCCTTCTGTATTTTACCTTTCGTTTTTCCATTTACGGTCCTTTACTATTCTTTTGTTTACTGCATGCCTAAATTAATTTTCACTTTTCCCTTCACAAATGTGGGTGCTGCATGTACATTCTCCTGGTTTTGGTGCAATTAAGAAAAACCCTTCCAAAATATAAAATATTATACATTCGCTACAGAATACAATTATTCCTATTCTAGCATACAGCAAACCAAAGCTGATAAGTCATATGGCTGGAGACCACTGGTGCCCATGTGAACGGCTTTCTTCTGCACTGGTTTCTTCCTCTTGCTTAAAAGCTGCTCTTTATTGTGACCAGCAGACTGGGGATGCTCCAGGCGCTCTGCATCAGCTAGCTAACGGACGCTAAATAGTGCAGAGGTTCACACTGTCGTGAGCTAATACAATACCCCTCATGGAAGTGACTCCAAGCCATTTGTTTCATCAACCTTGAAAGCTTGCAGTTATAGAGGAGATGACTGAGAAGTGCTATTTGAAGAAAAATACTGCTTCAGACGTTAAACCCACATGATTCTTTCATCTTTTTCATTCCAGTTCCCCAAATTCAGGGGCTAGAATTAACTTCTTTTTCATTTGCTCCTGGTCATTGAAAGTAAGCCCTGGTAGCTTTGGTGGTTCTAGAAATGGGGCTGTAATACAGCCTGTGGAGATGGCACTGTGTAACTTCTAGAAATGGGTAAAAGTAGTTGCAAGAACAGCAGTAGGCAGCAGTGTTAACAGGGACTCTGCAGTCCACCCACAGGTACCTCACTTAGGTAAGTCAAAAGTGCAATGCGACTGTGCCTCTACCATAGCTCCCTAATGTTTTTATTTAAATTGAACAGTAGGGTGCGTAGACTTTTGCTTTTTCAAACATCTGCAGGCGAAACTCAGTATATTCTTCCCAGGAGCTCATGCAAACATTTTTTTCTTAATCTTTGTCTTGCTGTGTTTAAGTTTGCAGCTGCTGGATTCTGCTTTCAGTTTCAAGTTCAAAGGCACCCAGACATTTTTTCTGAAATATCACAGAAACCACTGAACTTCACCTGGCTTTGCAGGGAAGTCTTGTCAAACCACAAGTTTCCCACACTTCCAGTGTGAAACCTTGTGTTAACTCAGAGCTTTTTTCTTCCAGCTCGGATTGGAGGTAGCTTAACTCCAAAGGATCACAGCCCTTTAGGGAACTTCTTCATGAACTCTATCCTGTTTTCAAGTTTGTAACGGAACTCAGAATTCTTTCTGCTATTTGGGGTTTTTGTAACAAAGGCAAAGGACAACTGTAACCGGCATTGCTTTTAAATCAATGGGTTTAGAGATGAGTCATAACCTTTGAATATAGCGTCTGTGTAGTAAACTTGGCAGGCATCTGGATTTTGGCAGGTTTGTTCAAGTTTTGAAAGAGCTGTCCCACCTGTTGTCACAGCAGTGTGGCAGATTGCTAGCCCCACCGCAACGATACGGGACGCTGCAAAATATGTCTCAGAGAAATAACATCTCCCACAGAACACAGAGGGCTATATTGTGTTGTAAGAGACAGCCTTCACGTGAGCGCTGGCGGGGGTCGTTCAGCAGCTGGACTCTTCAGACGCATCTCTCTCAGGGCTTGCTGTAGCACAGTCTGGAGTAGGACTTCCACCATATGTTAACAGCATCGCACATGTGCCGTGTCCGGGCAGCTCTGGCTTCGCCAAGGGTACAGGCTGTGGTAATAATTCTCCTCCTGTTCTTTTATATATACTACAGGTCTAGGCGGCTCAAACAAATCACTTTTCACTTGCTGTGTCTCCTACTTGGTTGCAAGGGAAGGGTTAGTGGGTAGCTTGGAAATTTCTCACACATAAAAGCACAGAGAGATACAGTGTTACTGGCAAATGTGTCACAGTCCTACGTAAACTATAGGCTAAATTCTTCCCTTTTCTGAGAACATACAACCCTGCACTCTCTGGGGCCTCAGTGTAGTTTTCTTTCAACGCAGTCAGGCACACCAGCTTTCTTCCATTTACCAGCAAGAGATAAAGTTTCAAATGAAGCTTCTCCAGGCTGTTTTTCCAGGTAGCTGGTTCACTCTGACACCTGCAATTGAGGAAGGATCACCTAACTTTGGCTTTTGAGGGCCAGCCATTTATTCCCATTCAGTTGCCCGTTTCACGACCTGGCTCATTGAATATCAAGTAGCAGATCACACTAGAGTGTGAGTCTTTGCAAGAAAAGAGAGAAGAGACATACACTGCTTTAGCCTAATCTCATCTAACTTCAATATAGCTGTATAATGCCTGTATTTTCATCAGCATACCTATGTAATTATTCCTTACCTATTTTTTCAGTTTAAGTTCTGTATTAAAAGTCCCTCAAAATCAGAGTTGCATTAAAATCAATAATGTGTGTGTGGGGGGGGTCATTATATAATTCTAGGGTGCTTTTTTTAAACCTATCTCCCCTTTTCAAGTATAACATTAGCCTAGTCGCTTTACTCATTTTGTGTCATTAAAAAATGTAAGCAGAGTCCCCTGAGCCATTTGTTATTTATAGGAGGGTGACAAAAACTGTGTTAAAAGTTGTTGTAGGTTTGTTTTGTTGTTTTGTTTTTTGTTTGGGGGGGCGATGGTGGTGGTTTGTTTGTTTGTTTGTTTGGGAGGGGGGGTTATTTGGGGTTTTTTTTCACTTGTGGAACAGTGTAAAAATGTCCAGATCTCTAAACCTGAAATTCGGCAGGTACCTAAATCTTTAATGAGCTCTTTGCAGTTCTTCCTAAAGATTTGCTTCTTAGGATACATCAGTTGCTAACAACTTCTACAAGCAGTCTGGTGGGCACACACACACACACAAAAAAACGAACATGCTATTGCTTTGCTCTGCTTTTGATGTCCCTAGCGTACTACTCATTAGATAGTTAAATTGAAAGGAAGAGTTATCTGCAGAGATGGAGGTAGGCTCCATTCTTTAAATGTCCATTTGCTGATTTTCTTGCAAGTGCTTTAAATGCTGTGCCGAACACTGTGAAGTTCCTGGAGCTGTAATAGAAAACATTAGTGTCTAGATGTTCAAGGGAAGAATATGGTTAAGATTATAGCGACTGAGTCACTGTCAATGGGTGGTCTTGAGTCCATATGGCACATAGTAGACAGGGCACAGAAGAGCCTTTGCTCAGATAGGTGACGAGCTGCACTCGCCAAAGCGAAAGTGTTTGAAAAGGGCTGCCCTAGACTGTGTTTTGCCTGCATGGGGGTAAAATACTGCCAGGTTGCTTCTCAGTGCAGCTTTGTTTTAGCTTTGCTACAAAGGAAAAGATAAAGCGTTTGCTTAAAAGCTCAGTCCTTGTAGTGCTACATGCTCCTTTTGGCTCCTCAGATTGCTTCTTTTCATTCAGCGCGTTTTCATTGTTCTATTAGGCTTTTAATGAGACAGTTACAAAATGTCTGCCTCACTCTGACCGCCATTTTGTAGCCTGATTGTTGGATAATGAAGACTGTGAGAAATAGAAAATAAACAGCATGGCATGGAGGAGATTTCAAAAGGAGTACAAAATCTGCATGTTTTATTTAGACGCTTAATTGTTGCCGACTGGCTGCATTTAAACAAGCGACTTTACAGTGTCTGGAAGAAAACCAGCTCCCGAATTTGAGGAGCTGACCTTGGGTAGATGCCATCAACTGTTCTTTTCTATTGGCACAAATGTGCTGCTGGCAGGGTCTCCCTGTAGCTGCAGTCACTCACCCAGCTCTGAATCAGAACCTGCTTACGCTGTACTAGGCCACCAAATTACCCCACTTATTCTGAATATTATTTGCAACCCCTTTGATAACTGAGATTTGATCTAGAATATATAGGATATTTAAAAATAAGAACCTTTGAAATAGCAGCTATGATTAAGCTTCTCCCATAGAGCAACGTATAATGTTGTTAAGAGAAAAAGGGAGGGAGGCTACAAGTTTGCCAAAAGCAAATGAAAAATACTCAACAAGAATTGAAAAGACATTATGGAATTGTTACTATGGTCCTATGGACATTGTATTGACTGTGTGAGGAGTGAAGCTAGTGGCATTTACTCGGTTCCTTTCTGAAAAACTCTATTTTGTGTGTATAACATTGGCAAAGGGGGATGGGGAAGGGCGCTTTACATTCACAGTAGGGTGCAGCTTCAAAGCTCTTTAAAATTCTGCCATATCTTAATGATAATAGTTAATCCTGGTATCAGAAGAATACTTCTATTTTTAAAATGCAATCAATCAATCATTTTAATACATTGCACCCTTAGTGCCAAACACCTCAGAAAGCGGTGTATACGGCAGTAAAAATAAAGCATCTGAAACTCCTTCTGTAGAGTCGTTCTGCCTTTCTTTCTCACCCATACAAGTACAGTAAAATCTCAAGATTGCAAGAAAAATCTGGAATTACGTAACAGGGAGTAAATCCTGCAGACAAGATCAATTGCCAGGTAGGGATTGTTGTCATGAACTGAGCAAAGAAGGACAGAGCAATTGCCCCATCTGACTAAAGTTCTCTCTAGAAATACAGCATGTGCTGTTTTGCTCTTGGGTTTTGTTGGGGTTTGATTTTGGCTTTTGAGGTGGGAGTCACATAAAGATGCTAGAATTTATTTTAAGAATATTATACTGAAAATAGAGACAGTGATGTTTTCAGTCATCAAACTGGTAGGACCATTACATTGGACCAAAAATGCCCCAAATCAGCTCAAGTGAACTGTGAATTAAT
>WEIS01035331.1:0-12882 GCA_013389965.1 Todus mexicanus
TCATGTGCATCCCTTCTTGGCTCATCTCTTCCCTGTCTTTCAGCCTGTCTCCAAACGCCTGTGTCGGCAGGATCTGCCAAAACAAGGCTCTCGCCCGACGCGACGTTCTTACGCTGCTGTTATGCAACTATGCACCTTCATCTCACCACCTGGTCACGGCTGCCCTGCGACCTGCAGCAGCCAGAGCCATTCAACAGGTCAGGGGGCTGCAGATTCTGCTAGGCAGAGACAAACACCTTGCCTGATTCCCACGGTAATCGCTGCACTCAAAGGAGCGCGTTAACTCGGTCGCATCTGCAAATGCAGCGGCTGAAAACACCGAGCGCCGCTGTGCACGCGAAGCCTTTCCACAGGTACTCAGGCTCCTCGCAGAAAGGGGAACAGATGCAGAGTCCTGACTGCAGCACCTCTTTGTGCGAGTTCCAAATTCACGGTGTTTGCAGAATTGCCCACTCCAGGCAGCCCGACTCTTCCTCAAGTGTTAGGCGAGGCGTGGCTGGGTGGGAGGGAGGCGTGAGCAGGCTGGAGCAAACACCGTGGACATAGTAGGGCAGTGAGGTACCAAAATACAGCGTTTTCACCCAGCAACTGCCCTCCAAGAGCTGGTTTGATTCACTCAGGCGCTGACTAGGAGAGAGGAGGGCGGGAGGAGCACGGCTGAGCGCGTCCCTGGCGTCCTTCGCAGGTGATGGGGTGCTGTGGACACCAGGAAGGTGCTCAGCCCCTACCCACAGACGGATGGATTGGCGTGGGTTTGCCTCAAGCTGGCAGATGCCCAGGTCTGTTTTCACAGACAGCTTGGCACGTCTTTGCCTTTGCCGCAGGAGAAACCGCGACCCGAGGGTGTTGCTGCTGAATAAGGATTCGAGGAGCTCTGTGCGCAGGGTGTGAGCTGCAGGTACCGTCCTTCCAGAGCTGGCAGCAGGAGGTGGTTGATTACCCTGCTTGACTCTCCTGTGCAGAAGGGTGGCCGAGTACAGCCAGGGTGCCAGTGCCCCTCTGCGGGGCCACCAGCGAGGGCTGGATGGGGTTTATGGATTAGAGTCCAGCCGATGCGTTTCCAGGCTGCCAGATCTGACATTCCCCCTTTTTATTGCTGTACCTTCTTTACCTTCTTTCATTTCCCCATGGTCGGGGAGAATTTCAGATAAATGCTGCTTGACATTTTAAAGTACGAAGTTTGGGGTTTTTTTTTTTGTTCCCTGTAATTACTCCAAATCTCCAAGAAAGCCTTAGGCAGCTCTCAGCCTGGATTTCTTTTGCCAGCTGGAGTCCTTCCCTGCCTTTTCGTCAGGGGTGGAGGCTGAGCGTGCTCATCACCTCTCGCTGGGATTTGGATTCAAGCAAGGGCTCTTCCAGGAATCACCCACCGCTGGTGGGGAAGGTCAGCAAGTGGGTAAAACAAGGGAAGCTGCTGGTAACTCCTCACTGCAGCTTCTCATTGCCCATCTAGCTGCCTCTAAACAAGCACCAATATTTTGTGCCATGTGCCAGGCTCTAAAATCAAGACAAGAACGACACAAACCAGAATGAAAACAACCAAAACTTGCTAACGGAGAGGAAGAGTGACCAGTGGCAAACCGGGGAAGGGGAAATCGAAGAGCTTCTGGGATTCACGTTGCACTAAACCCCTGGTTTCTGCAAACCACGTGCTGCAGCATTGGTGATGTTTCTGGCATTGCTCTGCCGTCCGATGTTCCAGCTGGGCATCGATTAGGTCAATACTAGCTCAAAGCGCTCATAAAACAGGATTCAGCCAGAAAAATGAAACTTTGATCTGCAACAGTCTAAAAGGGCAAGGGCTGGACGCTGTTGTGGTACCAAGGTGATAAGGAAAGCTCGATGTTAGGTTGTTGAGACTAGGGAGAAGGAAAATCAGTTTCGTGCTTTGCTGGTCACTCCCAGGTTGGGGATTATCGAGCTTTCCTGTAAAACTCAGTGCGAATACATTTCGTTGTATCGACTGCTTGCTAACTTTGATTTATTTACTGTACCCAAGACAGTCTGGCCAGTGAGTTTGGCTCCTCTGGCTCCAGCCGGCTGCTGCGCGCTGCAGACCTGGACCCTTCGGACCAGCCCCTCCCAACCCTCCTGCCAGAGACATCCCTAAACCCCTGACCCATCCCACTTTTATTCGAGCTCCTTTTTTTTCTCAGCTTTGTCCTGTCGAGGGTAAGCGATGGAGAACGAGCTGTGCAGCTTGCATGTGGAGGGTTGTAATTGATGGGCCCTGCCCGCAGGACTGTTTACTACAATATCATAATTAACCTGACACACAACCAGACTGTGGCAGCTGGGAGCTGTGATTCACGGCCGACACGAGGCCTCCGGTAGCACATAAGCAGGGACTCATGCCTCTTCCACTTAGCTAATCAAAGGAAAATAGAAGAAATTAAGTCTTCAATTAATCTTCCCCTCCCCCCTGAGGCTCGCCTGTGGCGCTCAACAGATTCACATCAATTTGCCAAGAGCCAACAGGGAGAGGGAACCAGGCTGGGAAGAGGCAGCTCAGATATTTTGATGAGATACCGACAATAAGACGGAGGGAAAAGTCCAGGCTGTGGCTTAGGCTGTGACTAAGGAGCTAATTTTCAGGAGCTCACTGTAACATCACTGTACTGGGAGTCGTTTCGGAAGAGTAAAGTTTAGCAAAATCTCTTAGTGCGTTCACAAACGGAAACTAAATTAACCGCTTGTCTTACAGCTCGGCCAGACCAAGCCCAGCACGAGCCCACGTGGGAGAAGGGAAGCCCAAGAGCACCAAGAGCCACCGTGCTGCCCGAGAGAGGCACTGCTCAGTACAGAGAGGCTGGCAAAAAGACAACCCCCCCCTGCCAGCGTAGATGTGTGGGAAGGCCGTGCTCTGCCACCCTCTGCAAGCAGGGAGGGGAGAAGTGTCTCCTGTACCAGCTTCACAGTTTAGGGCACTAAACTGGACTGGAGAGAATAATAGGTTTATTCTTAGAAAATCGCTCAGAGGACAGATCGGCCGCTTTGCTGGTTGGCCACCAAAGGCAAAGGAAAAGAAACTATAGGAAAGGTGGAATTAGGCTTCCATTGCCTGAATTCATGAAGTTACGTAACTACCGATGGCTGAAACGGTGCTGCCAGGTTCCGCAGGGAATTAGGTGAGTGGGATTCGTCTGACTGAGTGAGACTCAGAGTGTCTCCCCATCCAGATTCGATTTGTTTGACCTTCATGGAGAAGGAGGATCAATTTTACTAAAAACGGTGCAGAGCTCCACAAAGCCCCTGGATGGAGGCAGCCCCTCGCGATTCTTTCCCTCCCAAAAGCCGGCATCCACACGCAGCTGGGTGAAGAGTTCTCCCTCCTGCCTACGCGCGCAGGTTAACGTGGGCTGGCAATTAAAATCCGGATTTTAAAATATAAATGAGTTTGCGTTTGATTGCTGTGTGTCAGTTGCAGAGCAAATCGTGTACACGCACGCCTCTGCCTCCAGAGCAGCCCCGTTCAGGCGAAGCACAGCCTGAGGATCCTTTTTGCTTGAATCCAGAGACACATCTCCCGATTCCTGGTCAACAGCCTGGTGTTTGCAAAGCTTGTGACAGCCCGAAATACCCAGTCTCAGCCCTGCGTGTAACCGAGGCTGAGCGCAGTGGAATTAGCGGGGCGTGCGTTCACACCTCAACCTTCGTGTCTTTTCTCGCCAAAGCTCCCCTGGCTGGAGCCTGAGATAGACACAGGGCACCTTCCTCCATCCACGCTAACTCACCTTCACCCTTCTTTGAGGGGGAAGCATTTCTGAAGGTGACAACTGCTACAAGCTCAGCGAGAGGTTTTTGCAAAGCAAAGTTCGGTAGGCATAAACATTTCCTCCTGTTTGCAAACACGCGGTGCAACAGCAACACCTACAATGGCGAAACGCCACGCTTGTTTTCCAAGCTCATTTTCCTTCACAGGCTACTGAAGCAGCGGCTCGTGGGAATTATTTGAGGCAGCCACTGGAAGTCAGGCCCCAGACCGATCGGCTTTGTGCAGGACAATTACGATTATGCCTTTTAATCATTATTTATACTTCTTTACAGTGCTGAGCACTGTTACTGCTCTGTACCCCACTCGGCTGCTGGGGAATCATTGCTGCTCTCACAGCAGTAACATGTGGCAGTAACATTCTCATTTCCACACTCGAGTGGCTGAAAATCTCTCTGGCCCCAGGTACAATAACACCCTGCAAGGTTTGCTAACAGCTTTTCTGCTAACAGAGTTCTCTCATTTCATACAAATCTTAGAGATCATTTCCAAAATCTTCCTGAGCCATCAAAGTCAATATACGGGCTATCGCTGGCACCTTTACACTCCGGTCTTGGTACAGTGACAGAATCTGCCCACTGAGGTGAGAGTCTGTATGGGCAGCCCCTGAAAGTCCTCTAAAAATTTCCCGTGCCTTATTTTAATAACACACACAAAAAATAGTTATGGTTTCTGTCATTTGAATTTCAAATCCAACAGAAAGCTCAACCTGATGCTTCTATTTTAAAATGCAATTCTTTCTTCTCTTTTCTTTTCAACTCCTTTGCAGAACCAAACATCATGTTTCATCTTCGAGCACCGAGATTTAAAAAAGCCAAAACAATTAGTGGGGAGCTGATGAAGGTGACAGGGTCATAATTAGTGCTGTTCCTCTACAGCGTGTGTTTATCATGCTAAGAGAATAAGTCGCTCACAGGGTTAGAGTCATGAGCTGCAGGAGCACGCATGCCTTCCGCAGCTGTAACGCTGCCGGGCTTGTTCTGCAGGGAGTAGAGGCACAAATAAAATGCTTTAAAGGTGGGATATCCCGTTATATCGGTAAGCGAACAGGAATGGTTTGGCTATCAGCACTGGCTCTGTTGTGCCTGGCATTGGGTAGCCCCACAGTTGCCTCTCCTTGGCATTCTGAGGGCAGTCCACGCTAGGACAGGAGTGGCCCTGGGGTTAATTCAATTCAGACTATGATATTTCAGAGGTTTGTGTTACAGCGCCGGAGAGCCCGTCAAACACAGCAGCACCCGGTACCTGCGCAATGAGCACTGAGGGCAGGAGATGCAGAAGGCAAAGCCTTGGGTAGCCCTTGCCCAGCAGCCCAAAACAGCCTCTTGGGTGTGCCAAAGTTAAACAAACCCGACCAGATGCTTGAGACCTGGGGCTAGGGCAGACTAAGGCCAGCTTCAGGTGCTGTGCACAGCACCCTGCATCATTTGTGCTCCAGGGGCAAGGCAGACCCTTATGTCCAGAGCAGAGTCCTGTCCCTGCTCCTAGCACTGCTCTGTGCTCCCCATTACCCACAGCCCCACTCAGACTGGAGGCTGCTCCCCAAGCCTCCTGGGCTCCAGTCCTGAAGCTTCTTCTGATGCTGTTTTCTCTCTAGAAGGATCCTCTTCACCAAGCCGAGAAAAAAAAAAACCCAAACTTGCCCCCAAATACAACCGCTGAAACCGCTCAGCTGGTTTTTGAATGTTTACCAAAGGACCAGAAAATGGGGCTTGGAGAGCTGCTGGTGGGAATCTGTCTAATTAGCTACTTAGGGAGCTTGTCAAGAACTCTTTGTAAATCCCTTCTTTTCACCCTCCCCACTCCAGCCCTGATCAAGCACAGTTCAGCTACTGGGTGCTAGCGCAATTTTGCGAGGACTTGATTAAGCTTCTTAAAACTATTTTGCCTTCCTGTGTTCACAGCTGAAGATGAGCAGCAATCACCCGGGGAGGACTTCCCTGTGAGAATCCCTTGCTAATTAGTACTCGTTAAGTGTTTAGTTCCCTTCCCATCCTGCCACAGATCTTCATATTTTCCCCTGGTGTGGCAAAGCCAGTTGGAGAAAAAGAAATGATCAGCAGCTCTTATTTGACTCCCTACAAACACACGTCCAGGGCGAGCAGAGCAAGCGGGGAATAGGAGCTGCCAGAGCTGTGGAATGAACGTTGCATGGCATGTCCAGATGAGCACCATTTCTCCCTCTGGAAATCGAGTAAAATCTTGGACGCTTTAGAAGGGAGAGCAGCTTCTCTGCTTCAGGATACATCAGTCCTCCACTGGCGGGGCAAGGAAAAACGTTCCCTGGTTAAATAATCCTGCGATTGCAGAGGGCTCTGCGCTTTCCTCTGAAATGACTGGACCTGTAGGGAGACATCTGTGCTGATGCACTCACATGGAAGCTGTGGTGATGGAATCTGACGCCTTTATTGCCGCATCAGCTGGCCTGACCAGCGAGGCAAGCGCGAGCCGGCAGCGCCGTGTTCCAGTGACACAAGCAAGGGCCACTAACTCCCTGCTTTCCCTGTGCTTTGGCACGTGTCTGCAGCACAGCGCCCTGAGCAGTCGGCAATGACTTGAAATCGTCTGAACTACGCGTGCCCCGCTGCAGGATGGCTCCACGTTTCAGCTGTTCTGATTAGAGCTAGTCACATTATTGCTTTCCCGAGCCGCTATTTTCTCACTGCCGGCCTGCTCAGTATGCTGAGCGCGGGGGGACTGCTGCAGGGTTAATAAAAGTCCCTGGTTTAGAGTCCCAACACAAGAGGAAAGCAAGAGGAAAGCTTTCTAATTAAGCTCATTGACACCCGCTACCAATATTCCTGTAGCCTGTGGTGTGCATCATTTGATATTATTAAGAGTTCTCTTTATAATATACGGGCTAATGTCAACGCAAGGGACACCTGGGAAGCGGGAACGGGGCAGCTCCTCTCCCAACAAATAATGGCAGCGCTAAAGCAATTTTCCTTCATCCACACTGCCTCTCCAGCTGTTACCATAGCACCTTGATGTCTCCCAGCCCTGTCTGTCATCTGCACGGAGTTCACGTGCAGCAGGAACAAAGAATCGCTGCTGCTACCTCACCAATGCAGAGCAAGGGCACTGAGGGATTAAGTGACAGGGCAGAGGATACAGAGAAAACCAGTGTCAGAGCAGGGGATCAAACCTACTTGGCCCATATCCCAGCTCAGTACAGGCTCCTCCTTCCTCAGCGGCTCACAAAGGCAGCATTGCTGGCTCCTTGGTAAACCAAGAAGCAGCCGAAGCCTAAAATTTTCAGGCAGGTTAATATTTGTCCAGTCAGTAGCGACTGCTCACACAGCTTTGCAGCCAGCTCCTGCAGACAGGGTCCTCTTGTTTGTTGGCTCGATAGAAAGCAGCCTGCTATCATATTTATCTGCTGATTTAATCTAAATTACATGTGGGATGCACGCTGCAGAATCGCTCTGTGCAATTAGCAGTTAAATCCCTCTCTCTTTTTAATAGCATAAGTATTCTGATTGCAGCAGCGATACATTCTCCAGACTCGATGGTTAAGCCTGAAAAGAATGCAAAATAAAAGGGGGGGAAAAAAAATGTGCAGATAATCTCCAAGCACCAATTTGCCTATTAAAACTGATTTACTAACTCATGAAACAAGCCTTTGCTGGTGACGGAGGGGGGAGGAATTAGCAAACGGAGATGGTTGGAACATTCTTGAGCAGATGTTTTGGCTGTTGGTTGTTTTTTTTTCCTAAATCTGCTGGTTTTTACAGTTCAGCTGAGTTTCAACAAAACCTAAGGGAGAGAATAAAAGAAAATCCTGGTCTCTGGGACACTGGCCTCAAACGTGGGAGACCCCAAGTCAATTCCTGTCTCTTGGGCAAAACCCTGCGAGCTCCAACCTCCCTGATCTGACATGTGGCACTGACCTTTACTGGCTTTTATTTAACAGGAATGAGAGTCTCCTAAGGGCTGGGAGCTTGGGCTCATGGCAGCAGGTGAGCTCTCTGCAAACACCGGCGGTAGAGTCTCTCACTGAACTTTGCAGAGATTCCCAGCGGAGACCCAAACGCGCAGGTTTGGGATGAGCGTCCGAGCCCTGTAACCCCTTCATGCGCGCCCTGAAAACAAGCAGAGGCTGCAGCTTCGAGCCTAATGTGCCTTTCGAATGCAAAGCCTGCTTCTTGGGAGTTCTCAGCAGCCCTTCCCAGGAACAGTCAAGCCCAGGCACCTTGTCACGTTACCTGCCGCTCTTGGGAGTGATTCCAAGGAAAAGCTTCCAGCAGCCCTGTCACGTCGAGGTTTGTGACAGGCACCCGGCAACCTGTCACTCACGCTTCAGAAGGGAGATGCAAGGGTGAAAAGCTCTGTAGCCTCCACGGAAACACCCGGGTTTGCCTTGAAGCTGAACTGCCAGGTCTTTCATTTGCTATTAAAGCTAGAGCAAAAGCTTAAATTTCAGGTCCCCTGAGGTCTTCAACGGAAGATCTCAAATCTGTGTTGCAGACAGGACTTCTGGAATTGTTGTTCCCTGATATCACGTTTGGTTTGAGGAGCGAGCTACTTAAGCCTGGGTAAAATGTGTAAGAGAAGTGAGACTGCTAAAGCCAAGGGCCACTGCACCGCGTGCCCAGGCTGCCGGTGCCGCTTCCAGGGACCTGACAGCACACGGGTTCTGTTATGGCACATCGGCGTCAGGCACAAATGCATCTCTTTTTGTGCAGAATGATGTTTTTGCAGCAGCCAAATGGTTCTTCCTTGGATGGACACTAACTCTATTTGTTAAGGCCAACCATTGCTTGCTTTCCTTTGGGGTTTTTTCCCCCCCCCCCCTCTCCCTGGTTGCCAAGGAAAACATCCACGAGTCCACCCTGAAAATGGAGTTATGGTTCACTCTGCAACCTCCAAACCCCCTCAGCCAGATTCAAACAAACTTGACAGACAGAAAGGGTTCTCAGAGTATTTATTTTATGGAAGTATAAAGCTGAGTAGAGTGCTCCAAATTAGCACCCCAGTAGAAAAAAAGATGCTTCATTAATTCAGTGGTGTTGAAGTCAGCACAAAAGCATCACAAGAGAGCCCTGTGAGCACAAACTGTATTAGACAGTCAGGAACTCAACCATGAGGCACGAACCAAGACAATTTCTGCTGCTCGTTGCTCATCTTGTCTTGTAGCATGAGGACACCAAGCCTGGCACATCAGGCTGGTGTCAGTGGCAAATACTGGCAGAGCCTGGGAAGAAATAGATCTAAGGTGTCTGAAGCACTGAGGAATAATCTGCAGCGCAGGTTAAAATATATAGTCTAGAAATCTGAGTTTTCATACATCAAGTTCCTTCTCTCCATCCTCCATAAAATCATAAAGATGAAATATCCCTGGAGGAGCTTCTCAAGAGTTACAGCTCGGATGGTGACACTTGGGAAGGTTTGGGTGATTCCTGCTTCCTAGTAAATGGTCTTAGCAACAAATATTTGAATCAAGAAAGGAAAACTTGAAGGGTTCAGGCAAATAACGCAAGAACACTCGCACTTTCATGGGAACAACCCCATTTTGGAGATGACAGGCAGAGAGGTTCAGAACACTCAGCTAATTACGAGGTGGTGGTAATTATTGGTATAAACCCAACGTTAAAGGCAGATGAAAAGTGCTGGTGTCATTTTTTAAGGCACAGAGTTACAAGGCTCAGAACTGTCAAGTCGAAATTTCATCTTGAAATGCAATTGCAAGCCTTTTGTATGGGTGGGGTTTAATCTGATGACAAGCCGGGATCTTGCACTCAGGAAAGAGTTTTCTGTTAGAAGTTGTATCAGGGGTTTTGGGTTTTTTTATCATGTTTCTTCTACGTAAAAACCACAATCAGATTACCCCTCTGACACAAACCCTCTGTTTTAAGGGAGATTATTTTGCATTCTTCGATATAAAAAAACCCAAACCACCTTTATTAAAAAAGTAAGAATCAAAAATCCCAAGGAAAATCAAACCAGCAGAGTCTGCGGTCACCACCACTTCCGTCTACAAATGGGATACCAAGAGACCCAAGAGAAAATAAGAGGGTGGTCACTGGAGTAAGGAATACAAAACTACTCAGCCAAAGGTTAATTTATCACCCTCACTCTGAACATCCTCCTTTCCACCTTAATTAATAATTATTTTTAAAAAAATTAACTCCCCACAGTAACTTCTAACATCTCTGCCTCTGGAAGGAACAAATCTCTTTCAAAGCCAGAAATATTATTATAGAAAAAAAATGCAAAAAAACCCCAAAGTCAGATGGTTTTTACAAGACTCTAAAACTCCACAGCAACATTTTTTATCTCTCAAAACGCACTTTGCTTGCAAAATCATTCTGAGAAGGAGAGCTATCTTTTTTCTTTAAACTCTGTTTATTGTGAGAAATGCAGATAACTTACAAAACTTTGCAGGAGCAGTTGGGTGAAAAACGCAAAGTTTCGATAAGAAGTAACATTGAAAGTGGAAATTGAAGCACTCGAGCAGCACAACCTCATAAATTTGGGGTTATTGCAACATCTTTGTACCTTCTGATGTCAATTTTCTTTTTCTGCAACTGATGGCAGGGTACAGCTTGTGCTGGGGAAGGTCCAAGAGCCTTTCAGATCGTAAAGGAAGGATTTTTGGATACATCAAGACTCTTTCTCCACTGAACACCTTCCGGGTGGTTTCTGGGGGTGCAGGGAATTAGACAAACCAGCCCCATCGTTCAAAATCCTCCCACGCATGTTTTGCTCATCAATTCCATCCTTTCTGCATCTCGTTCTACCAGGTATCATCCTGATTTCCCTCTCCATTAATGCCAATTACATTTAATTAGTAGAAGACAGTAAACTTTTGTTACAGGCAATAGATACCGAGGTCGGATGTGACATGAGCTATAAAAACTAAGGGACCCTGCCGCACGCGGTAGGGCCATCTGCTCGTAGCACACCCTGCTCTAAAGACTTGGATGCCTCCATTATGTAAATCGGGAAGATTATTCCATCCTCAGGACTCCAGCAAGATAATTACCAAACAATAAATCACCACAACTCAAGCAGCTGCAAATGAATTTTGAGCTTTATCGCCGTGATGGCAATTGCGCTGGTTATTAGCTGAGCGGGTTAAAGGATGTCAGGCTCTGGAGATACCTTCCTACTGGTTGTGATTTAAATCGGAATTGTTTGGTCTTGCTTAGCCAGCTGGGAGGCTGCAAAGAGAAGGGGTTAGTTACCAGTAATTTGGCTCTGCATGATTTCCACTTGCCCACTATTCTGTTTTCTGGCTGACTCAGAGACTCAAAAAGCCTGATGGAAGCACACGGGAGCGCGAATCGCAGCCTCTGCCAAGAGCAGCAAACCCCACATCAAGTCCGAAGCCCCTCGTTTCTTCAAATCACCATATTCACNTGTTATAAATGCGTTGGAAAGGAGGAAAACGTCTGATGGTTTGGGAAATTTAGAGATATTGAAAGAAGTATTTGACATCTATATTAACTCAAAGCCCTAAATGGGCTGGGCTTGTTTACATCGCTTCAGTCTTATTACAGGGTGAATTTTACCAGCTGTCTTGCTGAGCAGTCATTTAGCCTTAAACTATAGTTAAAACTGTCATGGTTTTAAGCAAATTATATCGCGTAAAGTAATTATTTCCCTAACTGCAAAGAGGATCCAGGTAGCTTGTGAATCTCATTTCTGAAAAAGAGCTAGCAGAGTGCCCTCTATGTAAGGCACAGGAAAGCACAGAGTTAAAGGCTTGGAAAGATCTTGGTCACCCAGAAAGCTACTTTTTTTTTTTCCTGCAGGAGGCAAACCATGGCTGGTACCTGGCAGAGCCACGCCAAGCTCTGTGCCACACGGAGAAAGAGCTCGTAGCTACCCAGGCAAATACACTTTGCATTCACTGGCTGCTCCGTTTGTCCATTGCTGTGTTCTCCTATCGATCTCTTCTTGGAAATCACGCTCTGGCCAGTGACTTTCTGTTGTACAATCAGATTTACCAACTCCTTCCCCACTCTGTTTTTAATTAGGAAGCAGCAGCAGCTCACTGCAGAGGAGTATTTCTCCAGGACAGCCCCTCCACGAGGCTGGGTTCAGCACTAGATATAGGCTGCCTAGTGGCGATTTAGCATTGCCATCAAACCTTCATTCCAGTGGCAGAATGGAATTTGCATCGTATTTTTGGGGGCCTCATTTAAAACATGTGCTGCCCAAGAATCCATAATTCATTCAGCTACCAGCAAGAGCTGACGCAGTTGCTGTCGGGAGGGCAAAGAGCTGCCTCTCTGCGCTCCGGCTGTGTTGCAGTCCACTGAGCAGCCACTGCACCAGCCCATAACGATGCTAAAGCGCATTTAAGGGCTATTTAGAAATGCTTGCTTTTTTTTTCCCCCCCTCCTCCCCACCAGAAACCAAAATATTGCTGAAATCACGATGTGTCAGAGGCACAACAGCGCAAAATTCCCAGTGAGTTCTGGGTTAGAACAGTGGCAGAAGTCAGCTTTGGACTTGGTATATAACTGTGGGATGCGACAGGGCTGTCTTCGATCGTCTATCAAAGCGGTGTCAGCCTCCCCCTTTGCCTCGAGGAAGCAAACTTGCAGCTGAAGTATTGATTAGTACCAGAGGCCCCACCATAGATCTGTCACAGCCAGCCACAAAAAGCAGGCATTAAAAACCTCAGGCAAACTGAAGTCCCCTGGTTCCTCCTGCCGTTGCAGCCCGCTATGGCTTGCCTTACACAGCCACGATTTTCCTTTACGCCAAACCAGCCCCTTCATCGGGTGCTGAAAACGTGCCCTGACTTGGTCCTTACGTGGATGGCGACTCCCGCGGGACAAGGTGAGCTTGCCCACCTCCCCTTGCAGAGGAAGGGGAGATGCTCTCCTGCGTTCGAAGGCAAACAGCAGCAGTGCCAGACACCAGAGGAGGCTGCCACGGGGCTGTGGAGGCTGGGAGAGAAGGAGAGTTTCTTTAGCCTTGTCACTTGGAAATGTGTCCGGCTTGTGCTCGAAGGCAGCAGCATATGGGAGACAGAGGCACCCTGAGGCCATGTCAGCAGGGGGGCTGTTGCATCACCAAGCAATCACAATTAACTTTAATTACGTGCCTCCACTGGCTGCCGAGCTCTGGAAAAATAAAAAGGAGGTGGAAAAAAA
>WEIS01035333.1:0-11909 GCA_013389965.1 Todus mexicanus
GGCCTGGAGGCCAATGCCATGCAAAAACACTTTGATTGGTGATCTCTCCTTCTCCTGCTGTTGGAGGGCTTTAGACTGTACTGCACCTTGCTGCATTTAAACTGGAAAAATATGTAAAGAACTCAGATGTAGAACAAAGCAGCATCTAGCACTACTCGGACATAATGCAGACATTTAAACAAACCTCTAAATGAAGTTGGTAAGTCCCACTGTCACTACAGCCTGGACAAGCCAGTTGTGTTCTGGTTCCCTGACATATTTTCCACTGCACACATTTCAATAGGTGTGACATTTCTCTGTGGCAGAAGTATAGGCACTCCACGGTCACTGATAATTTCCCCAGCAGGAAGCAAAACCTCTGTGGCATGTAGAGCTATCTGTGTTTACACAGTCACAGAACTTAATTACGGACCACAACAGCATTTCTTTCAAGTTACTTACATGAATCCCCCTTCTTCAGCAGGGTGATGTTACACTGTGTATTGAGAGCCAACCTGGTACACAGGACTTCTTAAGCTTGGACAGCAGGAGGATACAGAATGGCCCACAGTTTCTTACGGCTTCAGCTTCCTTTCCACCTCTTCACAATTACATGTGTCTCAAAGCATCTCTATAGCAGACTTCTGTTTCCCTTTTCCACTTTCCTGCTTCTTGTATCACATAGTTTTCTTCTCAAGCTCTTTTCAGCACAGAGGGTAGAGTGCCATCCCCTGTGATTCTGTGAAGTTCAGATCTATCACAAGACAACAGAGTGTGGGAAGTTTGCTGTAAATAGAAAGGCACTGCGTTCACTGCTAGTGAGTAACTCTGTAGTTGAAAAGTATTTGTCCTGAAACAACAACTAAGATTAGCTTTCACAGGAGGAAAGAACAGGGTGACTCACTGTTAAAAGGCAAAGGTACTAATCAAAGGCAACTTTAGCAGCCCTGAAATGAAGCTTCCTCAGTGAGTGATGTTCTCGCCTGCTGGGAGAGAGGAAGTATAGAGCCTAACATAACCTACCTCATTTGGAAGTGAACTGTATGTCCCAATCTGAACTGTACCAAAAGCAGAAGAAAATACAATGTAAGGAAAATACAGTCTAGCTGAAGGGAGAAGAAGCAGGAGTTTCGTGTTGGACTAAAGGACCTAAGCTGTATAACTGAGCTACCTGTGGTGATGGTTCCTCCTGACTTCTAAGTACCTGAATCAAACGAGGAAAAGACTTTACTTTCCAAGCCTAACTACAAGAAGTGCTTTGTTCCAACAGCCTTGTGAACAGACATCAGGGGTCTGTTAACAGCAAACCTCCTAGAGGCAAAAAGGTTCTTGTGGACTTCCAGGTCTGGAAACGGGCAACAATCATAGTCTCATTCTGGAAAGCAAAGACCTTTCCTTCTCAATCCTTTCTGCTCCCTCACCTGACCTAAGGAATGAAAGCAGGTATCTGTTTTGGTGAGGCAAGGCTTGTCAACTCTTTCCATGAGTGTTTAAACAAGATTAATTATTTCTGTTAGTGCAGCCATTAGCTACACTCTCCATTAGCAACCACTCACAACAGTCAAGAAGGGCAAACATCTGAATTAGAAAGAACTGGAGATGGACATCACAGTGCTCTTTTCCTTACAGTAGGTCCATTGCGGCCTTTTAAGACCTATGCAGGAGGCTCTGCTAAGAAGCATGATGTCTAAACGAGCCTGGAGCGAACGCTGGCAATCTGGGTACTATTTCTGCTAGTGTGTTCTTTTATCCAGAATTTATATGGGAAGGCACTCCAGTCTGCAAACAGGGACCATGTTGTGGGAACACCAGAAGTAATCTGTCATGTCAAGCACACTGTGTTAGTCACTGATCTTTCCTCTTCTTCTGTTGAAGGCACCAACTTCATTCTTACATGAATGGTCACATGAAAACATTAGGCTCCATGTTCTGACTAATCTCTGAATGCTGAACTGAGATTGCTCTTTGTGTCCTTTATGACAATATCTGAGGCAAGAGGTTCCCCAAAACCTCTTTTGCTCTTGAAACATATATAAATACTATAGAAAACTGGCTCATTTGATGGATTTGGTTTTGTTACCAGCTTCCTGGATACCATTGTGGTTTTTTATGGGGAAACATTTTTTCCACGACCCCAGCTTGTTGAACATCACCGTTATAAACACTTGTTTGTCTGATTTCCGTTTATCTGCCAGTGCCATTGCTCTTGTATTTCCCCTTAGATTAATAAAGAGCCAACTGCTATAGTGTCCTCAATTTGTGATCATGGACACAAGCTTCATATGAGGCAAATAGATTTTCAAGAGCTGTAAAAGGATTATAGCTTCAGAGTAACTGTTAAATGTCAGGAAAAAATAGGGTCAGGTATCTGGTATTGGCAAGCAGTGCAAGGTCAGGCAAATGAGGTCTGTTACCAGATGAAATTAGGGATCAGGAATTCATCACTGCCTTCTGGAAATAGTGGATAGAATAGCAGAATTAAAATAGGAAAGGACACAACATGCTTCGTATGAGGATTTTCACAGAAGATCTGGGCAGATGCCTTCAGTGTTCTTTCTAATTTCTAGGATCATTGTAAAGAGGCAGATGATTACAGGCCAAGGCTCTGAGTTCAGATTTGATAGACTGAGGGCAGTTTGCAACTGATGGTCTAAGGTCGGAGGGAGGAAGTGGCTGCAGCTCTGCCCCTGCTCTCTGGGATCAGGTCACTGCTCACTGAGTCTCAGCTGCCTGGATGGAGCCCAGGTGCTGGGATATGGCTGAGACAGAAAGAGTCTTGAACAGCCAAAAATAGGAAGGTATGAAAAACCAAGCACATAGTGATATGAGGGTTATCAGCCAAATGGGGTGAAAGGGAGATAAGAACAAATATGTTATAGAAATAAAAAAGTTTTAAATTAGGGAGAATTACACAGCATTAAGCTCCTCTGGATATTGCACCTGTAATTTCAGAATTAAAAAATCCCAGTGGAATCGGGAAAGATACACACTCCTCCCTTTAAGACTTCTGCCACCTGTACCATTTCCTCAGGATGTCCCTACCTTGTAGTTCAGACTGTAAGGAATTGCATCTTACCTGCTACAGTTGTCTAGCTATCTACAATATTTAACAAATATAACTGATGCAGCAGATATAACAGACAACCCTATGTAGCTAAAATTGCATGAGCAAAATGTGTCTTTTACCAGTTTCACACTGGGGTGAGGAGAAAGAGCTGCTAAGAAACCAGAGCTGTGACCACACCGGAGTGCTTAGCAATGAAGTATGTTAGTATTTCCCTGGAAGCAAAACACTCAGTTCAGGCACAATCACCATGTTACTCATGTCTTTGGCCTCCCTGTTAACACCACAAATCAAAGTGTGAAGTGTGGAGGTGGGTTTGAAATTTGTTTTTGGGTTCTGTAGTTGGAATATGAATTTTTCTTTTCTTCACCTAGAATGATATTTTATGTCTGATCTTCATTTTTTTGGTTAATTTCTGAACTCCTGTGATTTAGCTCTACTATCTGCAGTATTAAATCTAGGTTGATGTCAAAAGGCAACAGTCTGAATCAAGAGTACATATGTTCAAGCTCCCAGCAACCAAAATATACTCCTCATCTGCAGGAGGATGTACAAGTATCTCTGAGGCTTTTTGATATCCACAGCACTTTTTGACTGGTAAGGTTATGAGCTTTTAAGTTAGCACTAACTTTGCATTAGTATCTACGTTGCCATACATCAGAATCAGTAAGTTATTTTTAAAAGTGCTCTACTGGCTTACAAAAATTTGTATGATTTTTAATGTAATACTCAAGATAATAATTCAACACTTCTGTTTTATTTTACAGAAGTCGGTATGTTTTTATTGCCCTATACGGAACTTCAAGTGTTTAACGGATGTTCTTCTATTTCAGGCCAATACCACCTAACTGCAGTGGCTTTAAGAACTAGTTATTTTCCATTCTGAACAAACGCATGAGCTAATAACAATGACAGCAGAGAAAATGAAATAAGCAGAAATTTATGGCTAGCCCATCTTGTTGTGCTTGGTCACAGTGATGATTCAGTCTTTCTCTCCATGTTGTCCTCTCTGTGCAGTATTTCATGCTGCAGTAGATTAACTTTTCATAGGGAAACTGTTAGTGAAAGCATTTTCTCTTGTACAGAAGTTTCAGGGCCAAAAGGAAACAATAGCTTGACCAAAAGTTATAAGCCCCAAGGACTCACACTGCAATTATTCTTCTACACAGCATTGTCTTGCTATATTCCTACATAAGAGAAAATATCAGCACCACCTTCATTGTGTTCACCTGCCAAAGCAGAGTGTGAAAAAGCCTCACTACATCAATCTCACTCCTTTGCTTGCTTGGTCGGTCTGGTTTGGAGTCAAGTCTCTGTTCCCTAAGCCTACTCTGAGTGGTAAAGAGAGAGAAAGTGGAGCCCAGTGAGAAGTGTGTAGAACTGAGGTTCCCTTCTCCAACCTGCAAAGATGGAGTGAGCATAAGCAAAGAAAATTGCTTACTGTCAGGCACTGAAGTAATTTGCTTTCTCCTGAGACACCTTTTTCTCAGCAGTGCAGTATGACCTGGTGAGTTCAGAGGAAGGCCAGCTGCACAGTATTACTCTGTGTGAGCACAATAGCGCCTTCATTTTTTTCTTTTTCTTAGAAAAGCACATTTCAGAAGGTTTGGTTTAAGTGATATTTCCTTATTTTCTGTGCTATTTCAATACTAAGCCTTTTCATTATTAAAACTGCATAATTGTCAGAAAACTCGTGGTGCTGATGCCCATACAGCCACTTAGCACAAAGCAGTTCCTGCCATGGAGAAGTCAGTACAAAAGTAGACAATCCTTCCCCCGTGACTCACACTGGAGTTGGTGGGACCACTTCTGCAGTCCTTCTCTTCACTGTGGTGAAGAGAGAAAGCACGGGTCCCATGCCAGTGGTGGTTTTTATACAAACAAGTCACAGAGAAACAAAGATCATGACTCATGGAGGTTGCTATGATACCTGAATCGTGCAGACTCGGTGTCATTCATGAGAGTGCAATCCCTGACTGTACAGTAGGATTTCCTTCTGCAGCCCACAGGCTGACACAATTCCAGCACTTACACTGCAGTATGTATTTAAAACCACCAATCTGTTAGTATGTTCATTTGCTGACCGCTAAACAGTACTCAGTGCTGCAGCAGTGTAGCTACAGCGTGTAGTGTAGCTACACCATACAGTGTACATTATACTGCTGATTTTGAGTTAAAAAGAAGGATGACGATCCCATTGCTTTTCTCCTTTCTGCCAGGGTAAGCTGCAATGAATCCCCCGCCAAGATACCAGTGCTGGGTAAGTGCACCAGCATAATGGAATTCAGGTTTTGGATTGCCTTGTGATCCCAGAGGAATCACAGTTTATGTAAAACAGATTAAATGATAACTCTTAGCAGTCCAAGAAACGGATGGTGCTTCCTAACCCTTAGGTCCCAATAGCTCAAAATCCACATAATTTATGGGAAATCTCTATGGTGTTTAATAGGGAATGACAAGCTTCCTGCAGAATGCTTAGGAACAACCCAGAGAGCTCTGCAACAGGGATGTAATTCTCCATTCAAACGTATTAGCTGCTAGATTTCTGTAGAACCTTACTGAGTTCTTCCCTCTACTATTCAATAAGGCTTTTCCACAGAAAAACCTGTGCCTTTACTACAGCCCACACAGATACAAGGCAGAGTAAATCTGTATTGTTTAACAGGAGGTAAAATTGCTACTTCTCTTTTCTGTTATATACAAGGTGGGAAGTCTCTGCTGCATAAATTCCAAGCATTTGATACGGAACAAAAACCAGCTCATACTAAACACAGCTTGTTTCAAAAACGTAGCATTACAAGTTAGGCTTAACTAACGGCAAACTCAAAGTGCTCTGCAGATCAGCCTTAGAAGAACACAAGAGGGTGGATTTATGGCTGCCATAAAATTATTGCTTAGGGTAGAGTAATAGCATAAGTGAATTTCACTTCTGTTGACTAGTATTTAAAAAAAAAAAATCCTCTGAAAAAACCCAGTGTGAAGTTACTGTCCAAGCACATAGAAAAGCTGTGTTCTTTTTAAGCTCCATTAGCAACACAAAGGGATAGGAGAAGCTGACACCATGCTGCCTCTGGTGACTGCCAAGGCTCCAGCTTACTTCAGAGGGGCCGGGGCTCCTGCCAGAGGGCCTGCCAGCAGGAAAACTGGTAGTGTTGTTGTGAGAACAAGAAGAGAAAATAAATATTAAAAGCAGATGCCAGGCCAAAAAGGCATATGAGATTACCTCTGTTCTTTATGCAGCAAGAGCTCTAAGATGAATTTCATTTCCTCAGTATCATGAAAACATAGTTCAGTCATTCTCCATCCAGATACAAGCGTTGCGATTTCTGTGAGGTGTAATTATGTGGTGGAAGCTTTGTCTGCTGGGCAGAGAGTCCTTTGATTGCAAATTCAGAATTTATAGGCAAGACACTTAAGGAGAGAAGCAAAAATTGGTCTCAGAAAGTTTTTCAGCACCACTGCTCCTTACAGGTGGTTTCTCTAGCCAAACATCACCGTATCTCAGTATGTCCTAAGTCTTCCCTCTTTCCCCTGTCTTCTCACATCAGGACACTGAACACAAGCTATGGTTTGTTTGCAGCCTTGTTTGACAACAAAGATGAGGAATGAGTGCAGCAGAGCTCTCTGAGTAAGGTAAGTGCTAACCACAGATTCCCATACACAACAGATTTCCCCAGCCAGCTTTCCAAAATGGTCCAAAGGTGAGCAATGTCTGGCAATATCTAACTTCCTATACATGTATGTTAAATGTAGTGGAACTATGGGACATCAGTATTGCAGCACCTGACCAGCCTGACTTTTAAAGAGAACAGCATCCTTGTTTCATTCTGTCTGCACGTTGGAGGAAAAACCCCTTAGGATCCCATCTCTGTGTCTACCCTTCTGTCAAAATAAGGCCCTGTCTCTCTTTTTTTCTTCCCTGTTTCTTGTTTCAATGTTGAGTTTGGTTTGTTTGTGTTTCGTGCAAACTAGTCATACAGAGAGAAATTGCTTTGTGTGATCCGATACGTCTTGCTGTAGGCATGCTGCCTTTCTTCACTAAAGTTGTAATTTGACTATTGATAATATTGATGTTCCCAGAGGTATTTCAGCATGGACCTCAGGGTATCTCATAGCAGCAGAGATCTCTATGGTAAGTTCTATGTTAGAAACAAGGTGTGAAAAAATTCACTTTAATATCATATGGAAAGCCTGCAGATATTGTAAAATACATATAAATAATGAAAAAAATGTAATTATGCCTGGCATAGAGCTAAAGTAGTGTAAACAGGAGTGTGTAACTGAAATGACCACCTGTCTGAATAGCAAATGTGGTTATCATAGCGCAAGCATTAGGAAAACAAGGATGAAGCCTAAAAGAACGAATTGAAGATGTCTCGTGGACAAACACAGGAGCAAATCTTAGATACAGGCTAATCTTTGGCTCATCTAGATAGTAACTCATACTTCTCATTTAAACCCTGAAGAGGGAAAGAAACTCAGAACTGGTCACTATTTCTTGTACCAGCAGCTTGTCTCCAGCAGACTCAAACTGGTGATCCCAGGGGTCTGGCAGGTGGGGCTGGTATGGAGCCAAGCAATACTCATCTGGCTCCTGGATTTCCTTTTTGGCCTTTGGACAAAAGGCCTGACTTCTTCCTGCAGAAGGGTGATTAGCACTGTTCCTTCACTTAATGTTACTGCAGACCATAAGCCTTTTTCATGCAGAAAATGCAGAAGATCACCTCCTCGAACACCTATTCACAAGCCAAATCCACTGTAGTTCCTGAAGTGAGACCTGCTGGCAGAGTGTCTTGTAATGGCCATCAAAACCTACTTCAGTGGCTTTAAGTAAAAGTAATTGTTTTCATTAATTCCTTATCTATATGGAATAGAAAATGGTGAGAGACAAATCCTGACCTCAGCTACATCTCATTAAACTGGAGAAACCATTTAATAGCTGTAAATGGATGTAAACTGTAAGTGGTCTGTATACTGAACATCAAGAACACCACAAGCATTTTCACTGTGACTTCACACCGAGTCAATAAAACTAACAAAACAATACTTTATTTCATTTAGAGGAAATGTCTGTGGGCTGCAAACACTTGTTTTTCAGGCTTACAAACATTTCAGTAATAACACAAATGAACAAAATATAACGAAGTAGGAGAAAAGAGTTGTTAAAAATCTTATTTCTGCTTTTGTGATACTTTTGTATTGAACCCTATTTTAAAAAATAATAATCTGTTCTTTGTTGCCATAGCAATAGATTCCCAGGGTGAAATTATATCATACTGCCTTTCTTCTAGGTCTCTGCAATGTGCATTCACCACCCACTCTTCTTCATTACCATCAATAATCAGCAAACTCTCCTCACCCCCAGCCTCTATTCATCTTCATGTTTTGGGCTGGAAGCCGTAATAGTTATTGTTTTGACAGGTGTAGAGAAACCAAGTGAATTCTCAGTGTGCTGATGAAGCACAGTGCTTGCTGTCTGAAATGTCCCCAGGATGGTCCCCTCTGATGACACCTGTGAGCACCCACCCATCTGCAATCCCAAGCTTCTTTTGCACGCATGCTGCCAGCGTCAGCTCTGAATACTGCACTATGATCAACTGGGAGGGGTGGGACAAAGCACCTCCGCTAGCCTGGCATTGCCAAAGCAGTGTAAAGGTTGAAGTAGAATCCTGATTTCCTGAGGTAAAATGCTGTTGTATTAACTCAATATGCCACCTCACCCTTGCACCACAACAGCTGCAAAATTAACACCTCCGTAGCAAATCAACAGGCCAAGCAAAGCTTGCAGAACACATACCATGATCTGAAGATTAGAACACAACATAATGTAATTTAACATGCTTGTACCAGAAAAAAAAAAAAAAAAATAATCCTGGCTTCCATGTAACTATTCTGAAACAATGTGTAGTCACCACTCTCTCCCTGAGAATGTAGCACTGCATTTAGCTGTATGGGGATTTCTCCAAGATAGGATTCACACGTGTTTTTTAATACTAAACCCCTCAAATCAAAGCAAGTGGTTAAGTTAAACAGTTAAGTTACATTAAACACTGACTTTGTTTTAAGTTATCCTGGTCCCATTACTTTAGAGGACCAAGCCAATTTATTGTATTGATTTACACTAGCTGAAGAACCAGCCCTAGATAACTTTCTGAGATTTAAGATTACTGAACATATTTCACTTTATTTGAAAGAGAGGCTAGTGTTCCTTAGTGTTTCTTCATGATGCAAATATTTACAAAAGCAAAGTAACTACAGATTTACCAAGAGCATTAAAGGAACATGAGCTTCCTCTTTCCTCCTCCTCCTCCTCCTCCAGGCCCAGTCCTTTTCCAGTACCACTACCTTCACACAAGTCAGAGGTCCCGGTCATACGGCAAAGCCACCAATCCACCCACCTGCCTCTTTCAAATTCAGGGCTGCCCGGCCCCTTGAGCAACATTCACCAGGTTCTCAATAGTAATTTCTAGGTTTTAATGTGAATTGATATGTCTTCGTTGTTTTTTCACGCATCCTGACTAAATTTTTCTCTCGACAGCTTGTAACATATTTTTGCTTTCTAATTACTGTTATTCTTTTGCAAAATAAAAATTCTTTTTTTCTAATAAAAATAAAAGTTTCTACTTGGCTAAACAGAAAAAGCTGTAAAAAAAAGACCAAAGTGCTTTCCAAGGTATTACACATTAGGTCTTTGCAGCAGCATGATAGCTGAAAGTCGAAAGAAAAAACAGATCTGCATGACAGAACCCTTTCTCCTTGCCTGTCAGTTAAATTAGCTGCTAAATATGGCTTCAGGTACAAGACATATCATTGTTAATGTATGCCTTTGTTAATTCAGGAACAAGATGTTTGGAATGCTTACTTCCCATTTAGTAATTCTTTATGGATATAATAGTATCTATTTAAACAATATGCATGTAAGTAATGCACCATTTTTGTAATGTTATTATGAATGAATCGTGATGCTACTTTTATGCTGAGAATGCTAAAATGACATTCTGTATTTTAATGGTGGACAAACCCATGCTACTCCCTATGCCTTGAAGTCAGCGAAGACTCTGGATTTGAAAAGCAGTCCCTTTGTTTAAGCACGTAAGAATCTCACCCTTCATTCTGCAGGGTGCTGCACGCTCATACGCTCACCTAGCAAAGTGACTACGAACTCTCCAGCCTGTACCTGTCTGAGCAGTGGTTTACTTCACCAGATTCAGAGTTCACAATGCTATGTCTAGCATCTAGACCTCCAGATTTGCTGCTTTGCCAAATCTCAGCTACAGATTCCTGCAAGAATTTTCCATCCTAATGGGCAACTGTGACAATCACTAATGAAAAATATCTTAGTCTTGGCAATGACAGTAGTAATACCACTTGTCATACCTGTTCTATTTGCAGCTGACAAGCCTCTAGGGTATTTGAAAAAGGAAGGTCCTCGACTCAGGATGTAAAATCCTACATCTGAGTATGAAGGTACACAGCAGTTGCTCTTCCTTTGAAAATCACACAAAGAAAATAATCACCTAAACATAGAACAAATAATCCAGGCATCCTAGTAGCTGAACTCATTAAGTAACTTGTTCAACTTTATCTGTGATACCACAATAAATCAAATAAAGGGATACAATACTTACATGAATTAAAGGCATGCTGGGAGGGATTAATTCAGCTGGGGAAAATGGATTCTACCCCACTTCTAACATACTCCACATCGTATAACATGGGAGGTGCTCACTGCTGGCCCTCCACAACCATAGTTGCACCCTGTCTTGCTTTGGAAATTATTACTTTGGCCCAGAGTCCTTCCTCCACCATGTTTACTCACAGCTTATTCACAGCAAAGAGGTGCTAACAGGGACAGTGTCATGACTCCCTGACCGTTGGCAGGCTATCAAAGTCATTCATATATCAAGGTTGCCTTATCTTGAGCTAACAATGCAACCAGGGAAAATAAAGGGGATGAGGAGGGACAGGGAACCAAAATTCATCAGACAATGGCTGGGCATCAAAACCATTAGTCTTCATGCCAGGCGAAATTGGAGATCAACCTCAGAAACTGGTATTTCATAAGGACGTACTTTTTTTCCCACACCACAGGGAACTTCGACTCACTAGATTACAGTACTTGAACAATATACAGTATCTCTTAATCAGCCAGAGATTAAGGGTTGCTTACACAACAAAAGCCTCTTGTACTTTTTTCCACCTTTTGCTCCGTGAATCCCCCAGTTTCTGAAAGATAGTTATGCTCCTACCTCGCTCTTTGCATGCCATGCACGCAAAAGCACTCTGCAGGATCCGAGTGGGTCATGGGCAGTACCTGGGTAAAGGAATCTTGTGCAAAGGAAATTGAGCACAAACTTCAAATTTCTCTCTTCAGAAAGCACAGCACAAATGTTTCATTGCCTGCTGTGCATGTAGGCAAGATAGGCAGATGGGATGTATGGACGTGAAATATGCCAAACATGATTATCTCCCAAACATCTAGATGACAATTCCATGCATATTTGTTGTAGATTCATGCTTAGGGATGTTTTCCTTTCAGGAGTGCCCAAATACCCTGAGCTAATGCTGCAAAACCATCATACATATTTTTATATACGTGTGTATATATATACATATACACATATATATGAGATGATGATTCCACACACAGACATTTCACCAACAGCTGAAGAGTACTGCCGTCTAACCGCTCCCTCTGAAGCTAGCCAGGGTGCCGGGCAGCTGACAAGTTCATCCCATTCTATGGTTTTCAAACTTCTGCCCTTGATTCCCTAGTATTTTGAGGAACCTGTATCATGTACTAATCCAACAAAAGAAATCTCCCACACTTTCACCTTTAAATATTGCCTGCTGTATCTTTTTTAGT
>WEIS01035337.1:1272-18719 GCA_013389965.1 Todus mexicanus
CAGGTGCTGGTCTCTTCTGACGAGTCAATAATGACAGGACAAGAGGGAAAGGCCTGAAGCTCAGCTGGAGGAAGTTTAGGCCGGACGTTAGAGTTTTTTCTCTGCAAGAGCTGCCCAGCACTGGCACAGGCTGCCCAGGGAGGGGGGTGAGTCGCCATCCCTTGGAGTGGTTGAAGGGTGTAGAGATGAGGTGTTTAGGGATGTGTCTTAGGGATGATAAAGATTAGAGTGAAAGGTTGGACTGGATGATCTTATGGGTCTTTTCCAGCCTAGGTGATACTGTGATTGAATCCAGCACTGCCAAGCCCACAAGGACAACAATTGCTCCATGGTGTCCAAAAGCCCTTTCCTGTCATTCTAGAAGGCGTATGGATTGCAGCGTTGACTGGCTGGGGTAATCCTGTTCTTTTGGGGTTGGAAATGTTTGGAGCTCGTTTATTTGTAGCTGATCTACTCACCGAAGTCATGGTGTTTCATTCACTAGGTTAATGCTAAATAAATACACCCTTCTCCTGGGGAAGCTGGGAGCAAAGCTTTGCAGGAGCAGAACATGAGCTATCTGAGAAGGGCAGCCACCTTCGAAAGGAGAATAATCTTTTCTGCTACGGGAAGAAATGACACTTGCACACGTGACACGTCTCTGTAATATCACGAACAAGTAGAAATTCATCTGGTAATAACTAGAATTTCTGATTTATGAACATAAAGAAATGAGGAGCAGTGGGAAATAAATGACTTAACAAAAGAGGGCAAGTTCTGTAAAGTGGGTCGCTGTTGTTTGAGCTTATCAGCCCTTTGCTGGGTGTTTGGGCTGTAAAAGCCGTGACTGTGCCGATCACGTTGGGCAGTATCTCTGTAGGTTCCTGTTCTACTTCTGTTTATTGCTGCGGACGGTTTTCCAAGTGCTCCTGTGTGTGCCCTGCTGAAGGTCAGGGGCATAACCAGCATCTAGGAACTGAGAGAGAGAGAGTCTCCCAGCCACATTGAAAGGGGCAGGATTATCTTCCCTGGAATGCTGGAGTTGAGCTTCCTTTTTTGATAGTGCCCATCAGGTTTGTCACGAGTTCCTCTCTGAAATCCCTGCGTGGCCCAGCTGCATCGTAGGATTTCAGCCTCCCAGCCCTACGCCGCCAAGAGGAGCAAGCTCTGGCGCTTCTCTTAGGCTCTTTCTGGAAGGCAGAAGGTGTCCGTGGCTCTCTGACAGGTGAGCGACAAGGTCAGGGGAAGGTCAGAGGAATGTTGGAGCTGGCACAAAAAGGCATAGAAGCAATGCTGGTAGAAGCCAAGGGCCTGAGCGGGACCTCCCTCTTGTAGTGCTGGCAGGTCACTGAATTAATTGAAGCCGTTAATTTGAGCGCCTTCAGCTCAGGTTTTTCCCCCTGAATAATGAAGGAAGCTGCCTGCCGTGGCATTGTGACCCCTTCTCCTCCTGAGTCCGTTCTGCACGCAGGAGTTGGTTCTCTCTGCTGGGGATTGCTGGGCAGCAGGTGGCTTCTGCTGCCCCAGGGGCTGCTGGAGTTATTGGAGGTGCTGAAGGTGGCTCTGCACTGGTTCCACCTGGCGTGAAGGTGAAGCGATAGCCCTGCCCCACAGAAGCTCCTCACAGAAACCACCTGCGTTTTACTTTGTATCGTTAGAGAATATTCGTTCCCTTTATAGTGGCAATAAGGTTAGCTCAAGAGCAGAATTAACTGTGAAGTAGAGGAAAGGAAACAATGGGTCGGTTATTTTCTCTTATCTCTGACAAATCGAGTGGTTCTCCCCGTAGATATTCATTACAGTCGCTGGAAAATAAGGCGTTTTTAGTTTATAACAGTATTTTGATGTACGTTCTGTTAATGAGGCACAGCTAACTTGTAAAACGCTGACTGCCTGCACACCCAGAAGCTCCAAGTACCCAGCCGAGCTGCCTGAAAGGGCACAAGCCTCCAGTGCCTTGTTTCTCCTTGGAAAATTCCCTCGCCTCTCCAATTTCCAGTGTTTTCCTGTTGCTATTTAAGGTTTTTACTCAGCTTTGTGTTTAAGTAACAACTTCAGCAAGACTTCTTGTTCGAGTTGGGGTTTAAAACTCATTTATTAGCGAGGGAGGTTGGGAAGAGCTAATTAGCGTGGACACCACTTGCATGCTTTAACTTCTTCGTGGCTTTTTATAGGCCATAATACCCACAGAGTGTTTAACTCGTAAGAAATGAGGGCTTAATCTGCTGCCGATTAACCGAGGCTTTGCCCCTCGGTTTGGTGATCTTCAGAAGCCTTGTTGCGCTGGGGAGTTGCTGCAAAGCTTTTTCTCTTGTGGGAGAAATGAACTCGGTTGCAGCCCCGTTCCTGAGGGAAACCCCGACCAGCAGAACTTGGCGAGTGCCTGGTGCGGCTGCTGAATGGAGATGCTTCCCCGGGAGGAGAATTTGAGGTGCCCAGTGAGAAGGGCCAGAGCTCAGCCCGCTTCCAAGCTTTCTTTGTCTGCTGAGAATCCGAGTGCTCTGAAGGTGATGTGGGTGAGCTTGGTACAGATGTTTCCCCTTAGATTCTGTCGTAGCAGATTTGATTTAGTGTTTGTTTTTTTCTTTTCCTTTTCTTTTGGCTTCTTTTCCTCCTGACTATAATTATAGCTGCAAGGGGTTCCCGGCTTCCTCGCTTCGTATTTAAGATAGCTGGGAATTAATTTCCTTTTTCTGGAGGGAATGGATGGTGGTGGCGTGAGCTTAATTGGTTCAATTCAGCTAACAACTCCTGGACTTTTTTAAGAAAAAGAAAAGAAGGGGATGCGTGTCTGTGCATGGTTTGATTTTTCAAAGGATCAAATTCTCTGAGGGCTGAGAGTTGCGGTTCTGGTTTCCAGCTGCGAGTTCAGGACTCCGGTTCTTATCTAGACGAGCGAAGGCAGATCTTGATCTTTTAAGTTCTTTTGAAGGAGATTTCTCTTTGTGATCCTTTGAAGGAGGAGCAGGATTTGAGATTCTTAATGCAATACGTGTGTTTTAATTAAATTCTAATTTAAACCTTGACTACCGGCTCATTTGACTGCTGAAACTCATGTTTGCGGGCGTTTAGGAGGGTGCACTGCCTGTTGCGCTCCAAGACTGCTGTACTTGGAAAACTAGACCTGCGTTGCTGACATCTGCCCTCCCTTTCATGGCTGTGGTTGTGCTCACGTGGCCGGAGCCTGGCCCAGGCTGCCCATAGACCTTGTGGATTCTCCTCTGGAGAGATTCCAAACCCACCTGGACTTGATCCTGGGCCCCCTGCTCTGGGTGACCCTCCTGGAGCAGGGAGGTGGCACCAGAGGAGCTCCAAAGGTCCCTTCCAAGCCCCACCATGCTGGCTTTCTGTGTGATTTACCAGTCTCCCATGTGTTTAGTTGCTGTAGCCTGTTAGATTTATGTACATTTAGCTACTGCTAAACAAAACGAATTGATTTTACGTGGTGGGTTTTTTCAAGGCCTCTTAAATCCTGAATAGGATTTTGAGTTTTTTGGTAAAAGGAAATGATACCACATACTTAAAATAGTAAGGAAAGCAGTCATTCCTGAGCTTGTGTAAACCCCACCAGACAGAAAGCGCTGTGTTGCTGGTGTTCATGGACGTTAAACGCGGCAGCGTGTGTCTATTTGGGAGGAACACACACCTCCTGGCGTGACTTTTCTTCGTTGTGGTTCTGCGGACGTACAAAGAATAGTCTGTTCTCAAACAGGCGACGCTTACGCGCACCCGGCTTCACCGGGACGTTTAACGAGCTCTGCTTCTTGGCTCTCCCCTCGCGGCAGCTGAGGACGCGGTAATCGTGGAATGTGGGAAGGCAGCTCGGCTTTGGTGGTGGCTTTTGGTTAACAAATTCAATTGAGGCAGGAGGAGCCAGCACGGAAAGTCTTGTTTCCTTTGTGATACTATGAAAAAGGCTGTCGTGAGTTGAGCCCATGGCGATCGAGGGAGTACATTGAAGTGTGTCAGTCGCAGTCATCTCCTGTGCTACGTTTTTTCTTTTCACGTACCTCCTAAGTTGTTACAAGTAAAAATCCATCGTGATTAAACTACTGTCACAGTCAATATCTGCAGGTGCTTTTTTTTTTTTTAACTGGAGGAGCGATTTCTTTGAACTCAATTATTAGTCCAGCCCTGCTGGGTTGCTGTGGCAGCTTGTCATAGCTTAGTATATTCTATTTTAAATTGCAGTGGCTCAGTTGAGGTGGGAAACCTGCGGTGTTCTGTACATTGGCAGGTCTAATTCACTGAAGAATATACCAATGCTATTTTTATTGTTGTGTATGACTTTTAAAAGCCGCTGCTTGCATTTCTAAACCTTCATCGCCTGCGGAGCACAGGCCTTGTACCTCTGCTCCGTGTCTAGATCAATAGTGATTAATATTTAATAATGCAAGGTAACAGGGGGGATGTTGAGCCTGTTTCACAGACTGAAACTCATTATGGTCAAGTGCTTTGTATGTTGGGAATATAAAATTCTTAGAGGGTTGGACCAGGATGACGTCGGGTGTCTGTCTATATGGTAGGTGCTCCAAGGAGGAGTAAAGGAAACGGGCTTCGCATGGTCAGTTTTCTCAGCAGTTGGCAATTGAGAGGTTTTCTGTTCTGCATCCAGCCTGGCGTGTTTATCAGTGGAGCAACGTCTTGAACGAGGGCCCAACTGAGGGAAACTTTGGCTGGCTCGCTGTGAACCTGCGCAGGTTGTGTGAGGGCCTTACGCTGTGCTTGCTCTATTATCTTGCTGTCGTTCTCTCCTAAACGTCTCCCACCGACTAGACAAAATACTGGCACAGAGCAATGTTTGCTTTTAATTCACACTAACTGCTACAACACACTCTATTGAAAACTAAGCTTATGACTCACCGATTTTATCAAGCGTTGAGCTCTGCAGCTGATACTGTGCGAGGCAAATGGCATCGATTTGAGCCACTGAAGTTTAAACGGGTGAACTAGGAGTTGTAGGTGAGTGGGACAGAATATTCATACCAGTGTAGCTTGTCAATACTGTGATTGAAGCTGTACTTAATTTTCTTCTGCGATAAGTCTTGAAGTCTAAGGTACTTTGGGTCTTCCTGTATCCGTACAGGGACTCTAACAAGAAACCCTCGAGGCAGAATTTCTTTATGTCCTGCAAACTCCCCTTAGTTACGAGTGAGCTTCACAACTTATTTGCGTGTGAGATTTTGGAGCCCTTTTCCTTTCATGCCACTGTGAGAAATAATATTTATTAGTGGTTACTTCTTTTTGTTGTTTTGCAGATACTACGATCAGCTGTGTTCCATTGAACCCAAGTTTCCGTTCTCTGATAATCAGGTAAGAAGACTTAGCAAACCATCGAACTGCGTCGTGGCGCTGCTGCTGTGTGACTTGCAAGCCTGTACCCAGTCCTGCAAACAGGGCTTCTGTCGGGCAAGGCGTTTCAATTACTTTGAGCCTTCTTTTCCTAATCTTTACTTATTTCTTAGTCAGTGCTCATGTTTAGTCTGCACTGAAATTTCATCTGTAATGACCATAATAGCTTTCATTTCACAGGCTCAGAGATATTCTGACTTCTGGTGACTGCATTCTAGGTCAGAAACAGCTGTGCTGTGCTGATTCCTCTTTTTCCAAGAAGTCCACTTCATGCTATGTCCAGGAGGCTTTTAAAACAGAATTTCTATGGGGAAACCTTTAGTCATGGATGAGAACATGCATGATCTTTGGTTTTTGAAGTAGAACAGATGCTTATTTACAAGGATGAACAGAACAAGCCACTTCAAGTGCTTGCCACTTTAGAGTTGACCACTTCATTCCTGCTTCTGCATCTACAAATGACATTATTTTTTCCAGATACAGTGTTCATTAAGATTTTTCCACCTTATTTGTTAAGAATTCTGTCTGTGGGAGAAATTCAGTGTAACTCCGGCCTATTCTAGTCTTCCTCAGGTGGAGACCTGAGAACAGATCTCTAAGCTCCTGTATTGTGGTGGAAAAAGGTAGTTATTTTTTTATATGTGTTTGCAAATAAGACAGAACTTAATTTTCTTTCATGATCAGATCATGCTTAAATGGTCATATGATGATTAAAAGAGAATGTTTCAGACTTAGAGATGACAAGTGAGGGCGTAGTTTGAATGCAGTTGAAGCGGATCTGAATTTTGCAGGAAGCTGTGTATGCTTGCAGCCGAGAAGTGTCCTGGGGTTTTGAGTGTGCGAGCGTTCTGAGGTGGTGATCTGCAAGCTCTTGAGACATGGACAGCTGGAAAACTTGAGGAGCAGGTTGTGCAGATCTGCCAACTCTTGCGTGGAAGGGAAGTAGTTGTCAGTGGAAGGAGGAGTGAACAGCTGGGGACCAGAACTTCCTGAAGCAGCAATGCTGCTGGAGGAGAAAACATGATCAGCCAGTACTGTGCTTGTTCTCAAGCACTTCTCTCCAGCCACTTCAAAATGACAAGTTTCGCATTCTTTTCTCATTTGATACTTTGACCTGAATAAGGAATCAAATTGTGCAACTTCAAAGCAGGTTCTGTGGTGTATTTACATTGTTTATGAAATATGCGTTGGAAATGTAATATAAAATAGGCTGGGTTTACCTGCATTCTCCTTCTGAGTCTATTTCCTGGTAATGCTGCTACTGAATTTACTGAAAAAATGAGTGAATTTGGGGTTTACAAACCAGTTCTATGTGGTGTCCTTCAACAGTGTTTATACCAGAGCATCAGACTTCTCGAGAGAGGAATATCTTGGTCTGGAAATAAATGTATCTGTCACGCAGAATATGAGCAGAGCTGAAAGATTATCGTGAGGATTTCTATCGCATCTGCTTGAAATGTTATGAGCAAACTAAAAGGAAGGAAACAAGAAAGAATACACTTGTAAATATCGCTGTTTTAAACAAAAATCTTGATTTGTTTTCCCGAAACTTGCAGAATGTTTGTAGCGTTCCACGCAAATCAAGTGTTTTAGACAATGAGAATGTTGAAGGATACGTGTGAATTTGGGCTATTTTTCTGAAGATTTTCGTATTTAAGTTTAGAGATCAAGATCTTTCTTTTTTTCACAACTTTCAGGTGTGTGTAACATTTACCTGGAAAGATGCTTTTGATAAAGGATCACTTTTTGGAGGCTCTGCCAAGTTGGGTACGTATGAATGTACTGATGGTGCAAGTGTTAATGAAAGGAAATAACTGGGAAGGAAAACTAACCACATTTGCTTCCTCCAAGCACATGGAGGTTAAGTTTATGGTTCGTTTTAAGCATACAGGGACAATTCTGCCCTGCAAATTCAGGATTGTTTGGTGGATTTGGAACATTTGCCAATAGAGAATCTAAGGCTCACTCCTTTTGAGTTCAGTGAGGAGCTGTTCAGATCTGTGTGATCCTTCTCTAGGGTTTCTGTTTATACTCAAGCCCTCATCGTGGCCGGCATTGCGAGATGCCCACTGCAACTTGGAAGCACCAGATAAAGCCTGAAAAAATATTCGAGTCTTTAGGTTTTCAAGTTTTTCTCTTATTTATATAGCTTTGTTAGCAGCTACTGAAACTTGTTGCGATTTTCCTTACTCTGAGTACACCTACTAAAGTCGTGTGAACTATGTGTGTAACAAGTCACCGTGTTCCTATGTGCGAGCAGGTGGCGCACACTTCTCCATGCTTTCTCTAGCTGTTCTAAGAAATCTTTCTGGATAATTAGAGACCTTCCTGAAGATGCAGTGTGTTGTTTTTTTTTTCCTCAGAATTTCATTGATTCCATCTTTTTGTGGGCTAGCATTTCATGGTGATTGAACCAGTTTCACAGTGAAGTTCAAGGTATTTAGTTAGGACTAAAACATAAGCTGCAAATCGCCCGAGATGGATAATACTTGTGAGAAAAATAATCAGTAATCATAATGTTGGTGATTACCCTGAGAATTTGAATCAGTGTGATGTAGAGTGGCTCAAGAAAGCTTGTCCGCAGGTTAATTATAGGCTGGTCTAAATAATCTGAGGTAGATGGCCAGAGATTTATGCAACACCCCGTGTGAAATATCAAAGAGATTCTTATCTGGGATGTTACTAATGCTCAGTTAACAAGCAATGGATAGCATTTGGTTTCGAAAGTTAAAAGCAGGTCTTAGCTGAAAGAAGTTAAAAGGAGTCTTAGTATCTATCTGCCTTTACGGGGCTGTATCGGGGGTTATCCAGGTGCTGCTCCCCGCATTAACTACCGTGTATGTTTTTATTATACACCAGAATTTGCAGTGGGCTTTCTCAGTGTAAAATGAAATTTTCAGTTATTAAGGGAATGAAATTCCTGTTGACCTCTAAGAGGAAGCAGTCCTGTCTCTGAATGGAAATTGAATGTAAAACTCGTTTGACTTGGTGGGACCAAGATGCAGGGGTGTCTTGCAGGGAGTTCTGGCTCTTGCTGTGGTGGTGAACTGTTGGCTTCCCATCTCCCCCTGACTCCCGAGTGCGTGTCCCAGGGTTAGCTGACAGATACTAGAGCCGCTTGAAAAGCGACCCGGTTCATAGCATGGTCTGTCATCTGAAATATGTTCGTGAAATTAATAGATAGAGCTACAAACTGATGAGCCTGAGGTAAATCTATATTGCTAAGCAGCTGTTCTCGCCGTAGTAAATCACGCTTGAGATGCGGCGCAGCGGATAAAGTAATTCTGCTTATAAATAATTTTGCACTTCAGAAGTCTCAAAGCCGCCTTTTCGTTACTTGTGTTTGTTTTAGTCTTTAGAATGATGTATAAGTTGTGCAAGATCTTTTCTAACAAGTTCTGGACAGTAAACTACAGAAGAGGGATGATCTGGATAAATTATGATTATCTTCATGAAATACAGGGACTGTAACTCCACTTAGGAAAACAAAATGGGAGAAGTAGCACGTCAGATTTATCATGTCTCAAAATATAGTGTATTTATGCATGTCCTAAAATACAGGGTAGCTCGGGGAGCGCTAACACAGAAATGTCAGAAATATGTTACATAAATATGGAGCTGTCTGAGGAGGCTGGATGTTAATGAAATGAAACACACGTGCCTCTTCAGTACCTTCCTGTTTTCAGGATAACTTAAGAAGTTGTACCTGAGTTGGTGTAACTGAGAATTGTCTAGCAGAGTTGTCGGTGTTCTCCAAGAGGCGTGTCTAGATGCTGCTTTACAGCAGTAGGAACCTAATAGCTGCAGTCTTGAGATTTTTCCAGTGCTTGCATATGTGCAGTAACCTTTAGAAAGCAATTAATAGATTCAAAATGGTTCCTGCTCAGGTGTTACTGGTTCTAGAAGTGTGGGCTCCATCCTCTGGGACTGTCAAGTACTGCAGGAGTCGAGTCTGGACAGGCCAAACTTGAAACTGTTGATATCGTTAAGTACAGATATCGGTAGTGTTGGCCTCATCTGTAGGATGCTGGAGTGCTCAAGCTGGTGTTGTTAACAGCCTGAGTGTCTATTTCTCTGTCTGTCCTGCAGCTCTGGCAAGTTTGGGGTATGAGAAGACCTGCGTCCTGTTCAACTGTGGAGCCTTGGCAAGCCAGATCGCAGCAGAACAGAATCTGGATAACGATGAAGGGCTAAAAGCTGCAGCGAAGCACTATCAGGTACAGTGGCTCCTTGCTTAGGAATTCAGAACTACTAACTTTGGAATATCCAATAAATCTCTCTCAATTTTAAAGCTATATATAAATATACCTGAGTACACATTGGTCTCTTCATCCTCTTAACTGCAAAGTTGGATTGGCGAAATACCTGGTCTTGGCATATGTTTATTTACCGTTTTTGAAGGATTTAATTGCATACAGTTCCCCTTCGCTGAAGCGTTTTGGTAACTAATAATCTTCAGCTTAAGATGTAATAATTTCTGCTGGTACAAATCTTAGTTTTTCGAAGTTATACATTAAAAATATCTTTGTTTTGTGGAATACTTTAAAGTTTCCAGGTTTTTATGCCATTAGGTGTAGCCAGTATACCTTCATGTCAAGTCTTTCTTGGTAAATGTCTCAGTGTAAGTGGCTTCAAGCAGAAGCCACAAGGACTTGTTTTAAGTGGCTGAAGAACAAATAGGAGACCATACACCGAAAACATTTCATACGTTTCTTTTAGTTGTTTGATGTATTATACTTGTAAGAGGAAAAAAATCTGTCTGGAAACATGAAGGATAATATATTTCCTTGTTTGGTTGTTTTTTTTTTTTAGTTTGCGAGTGGTGCTTTCCAACACATTAAAGACACGGTTTTGTCAGCCTTGAATCGAGAACCTACAGTGGACATCTCTCCAGACACGGTTGGAACTCTCAGTCTTATTATGTTGGCTCAAGCCCAGGAAGTCTTTTTTTTGAAAGCTACGAGAGGTAGATCTTAATTTTCAGCTTGTGTATTTGTGTGCTCGTTACAACTCCCGCAAAAACTTCATGTTTTAAGAGCTTGAAAAGGACCTTTCAGAAGTTTCTATTTTTGCCTTTAGGGATTCCCTCTCCCCTTGCGGGTCGTTAAACACAAACTACAGATCATGTCACTCAAGAGTTTGCCTTAAGGTTGACCTGACAATGTAGTTTTCCTGTTTGAGCTTGGCTTTTTTGTGTCCAACATGGTTAGTGTTCATCTGTTCCTGGTTGTTTAGGGGGACAGTTCCTGGTTGTTTAGGGGGACAGTTCCTGGGAGTTTAGGGGGACAGTTCCTGGGAGTTTAGGGGGACAGTTCCTGGGAGTTCAGGGTAAACATTCTGTTGGATTGCTCTAATTTGAGGAGAGGAGCTCTTTGACCCGGTGTCATATCGAGAATGCCCCATTTGTCATAGAAGGTGAAATGGTGCAGGTAGAGCAAAGCGTTCTGTCTGTCACTGTTCAAGGCAGATTGTGAAATAGCAATTCAGAGGCTGCAGAGTTCAATGGAGCTATTGAAGAACAGACGCTTCAAAGAACTCCGTGGAAAGGTCCTGTCTTTGGCACAACATCTTACTCTTGGCTGTTGTGTTTTTCTCTCTGCATTTGCAAGAAGCTGCGCATCTAGAAACTGCAGCTATCTCAAAGTAGAACTTAGAACTTAGAGGTCACATGTGATTGCCCACCAGCTTGTATGTCACTACATTGTTTGCAGTAGAGTGGAGGAAGATGAGTTCTCTTCACTGGCTTTTTCTTTTTTCAGAGGGGAGATCCCTGGAAATTGTAACCTTGCTGCCTTTTGCAGAATGGCAGTGAGAAACTACTGACCTTCAGCTAACTGATAAATGATGTTTATTTTTTGTCATGCTGGTAGCAGTGTTTTAGTCTCTAAACATGGCTCGGAAATGAATTTGATTAACAAATACCTGAACCTTTTCTTTAGAGCAGGAGCAGACGCTTACTTGACTTCATGGGAAACACTTTTTTTTTTTACCTTGATTTCTTTCTTATTTGAAGAGTGAAAAAGATAAAGCAAAACCTCAAAAAGATCAATCCAAACCCCATGTGTGCCTCCTGAACTGAAATTTTTTATGGCTGCTCCCAAGACCGCAAATCTGCGAGTGTTAGGAGGACAGGTTAAATATCAGTGGGCCCTGGAGGCTGCCGTTATTGCCAGATGCAGCCGGAGGTTCCTTTCTCTAGCAGGAGAGACATTTTGTGGAGAATCATGTTTGGCAATGTGATTAACCTCCAACTTCTTTTTCAGGCGGAAATGCTTCCAAGTTATATCTCAAAACTCAAATTTAGTTTTTGCTGTGCTGATTGTTTACCTTACTTACAGTTTAGTAGACTTTTTTTTTTTTCTCACATGTGAGAGCCCATTTATCAGTTAACCAGCTGATTGTGGTATTAACAAGTTCATGTTTATAAACAAGTTGAAAGAAGGTGGAAGTGTTCGGCAGAACGCAAGTGGGTCAGTCAAATCGAACTCCACTGTGTAACTACAGATCAGCGCTTGAATTTCGGAGCCTTTCTTAGTGTTTTAACTCTGCATGTGTTTGTTATCCCATCTCGAGGCTTGTGATGTAGTTACTAGAGTATACAGACGTGTGAGTGAAAAATCAAGCTGCTGATGGTGAAAGAGCTTTTCTGAGCTGTGTGCATGGACAAATGAGTCTCTTCTGACACTTAGTTGGTGGACATTGATGTATTAACTGAATATTGGTTTGTTCTTGGAGCTCGAGCTATCTGTGAAGGAAGATGCAACCACCACTAGGTGGGGCTAGAAGGACAGGCAAGGGACACCTGATCTTGGTTTTAGTAAATATTCAGTGCACTGGGCAGAAATGCTTTAGCGAAGAAGTTGCTAGATCCCATTAAGCTCCTTTCTGTCCGTTTGCCACCTAAATCCTGTTGCACAGTGAAAAGATCTTCCGGGCATCCCTTAGATGCATTTTGAAGGTAAATAATCATCATAGCTCATGCCTCAAGTGTTGTCCATAGATGTGTGAAGATACTGGAATGAGCAGACCACTCGGGAATGCTTTTGATTTAATTTTGGCAATAAAGTTCATGCTGCAGACTTGCTGATCTTCCCCACTCGTGCTTATCAGGCTGGCAGTACCTAGAAATCACCTCAGTCAGAGGATACGTGTTTGTAAGGGCAGCTGTTTGGAGTTCAGTCCTGGCATTGATCGACTGCCTTCTCTTGGAAGGCTGAATTGCCAGCTTAGGGCAGGGAGGGTTATAAAAGGAGATCAAGATAAATGGAGCATGTTCCCGTTGGAACAATTTTGGCTTCAGGAAGAGGGTGAAGATGTGAGGCAGGGGATCCCACTGCCACTGGGCACGTGGGGCTTTGATATGCACTAGCCGACACCACTTAGAGGAACAGAGGTTATTTATGTCTAGGAATGGTGTTTCTGTCCTTGCTGAAAGCTGAGAGTGCTGGGAACTGCTCTGGAAAGGACCAGCTCCTTCTCTTTTCTTGTACTTCTGCACGTGTTTGAGAGTCCCAGCATAGCCTTGGATTAGAGAACAGGTCCTGCTGAAATTTAGCTGTGTTTCGCTACCTGACTTCTTTGACTGCGGCTGCACAAATGCTTGTGCTGGCACAAAGGGAGGGCTGAGAGCAAGCTGCTGGAGTTAGACTGGGACCGTGGCTGCTCTTGGCATATTGCCAGCGGGCTGAGGTAAAGCATCACTCTTAATCCTGCGTATATGTCAGCAGCTGTCAAAGGATTTCATGTACAACTGACTGAGCCTTCAGCATCACGGCTGAAGTAGAAAATCTTCTAAGTGCTGTGCGATATCGAAGGGAGAAGAATGGGATCCCACCTTGGAGCCGTAATGTGAAGCTGCACCCTTAGAACGCAGCTGTGGCTGTTGGAAGGCGCAGGAGTTTATCTGTTCACTTGTGAAGACTGACAATAACCATTAACTTGTTGTTGTTTTTCTGGTTCCCTCCAGATAAAATGAAAGATGGTATCATCGCTAAACTGGCGAACCAAGCTGCGGATTTCTATGGTGACGCTTACAAACAGTGTCAGTACAAAGATACTTTGCCCAAGGTTAGTAACTCTCGCGGAAATAATCTGGGATCTGCTGTTACCCTGAATAACTGTTACTGTTTACAATGTACTTGATGAAACGCATTTCAAGTGTATCCTCCAGAGAAGCCGACATTGCTACATTGAAGGGAAATAAACCTTTGATTTGAAACAGCAAAACATCTTGGAGGCAAAAGAGTGCTGGGTTTTTTTATTAATAAGTAAAATCTTGTTAGGTGAGGTGTGCTTGCTTAGAACACATCTCATTTCAAGTTAATTTGAAATGCTTCAGCTAGCATTTAAGGATATCTTCTTACTGCCTTACCAAATCTGTTTTTTAAAACTAACACTTCCTAACGGGACTTAATTAGTGTCTAGTTTCTATGTTTCCATGTGAAATTTGCTCTTGTGGTGACAGCATCAATACAGCGGTGCTGGTCACCTGTTCGTGAAAAACACGTCTGGAAGTCAGTCTGTGTCATCCATCCTTCTGCCCATCTTCTCTTCCTCCACCCCAAACCCATCTTCTTACTTGTCCATTATCTCAGTCCTGACGGTTCAGTTGAGTCCTGATGAGTTTGGAAGATGTAGGAGCAACTTTTATCCTACTTCTTGCACATGGGCTCTATAACAAGCACTTAAAAACCAGGCAGGTTATCAGTATATGAAATATATCAGTTACCTTCAAATCATAAAATAGTAGAAAAACTTTTTATGCAGTGTTCCAAATGTAAAAGTTGGATAAGATTTACTTCTGATATTTTTGGACTCTTGAAACTTATGCCTAGCCAAGTAGGGGAGAGTGCTTTTAGTGTGGATACCCCTTGTTGCCAATTTGCAGTTGTTCCACATCCATTAATAGCTAAAAAACTCTAAAGTAGCTATTCCAGCTCGCACTGGTCTTTCTTGTTATAAATGAATTGTGAAATATAAGAGATTTATTAGAAAATTTATTAAAAATATTTTTGCCACTGGCCAATAGAAGTGGTTGATGTCTGGTCCTGTAACTTAATGTGAAATCTCAGTCAAATAATTGCCCGAGTATTTGCTGAATGCAGTTTTATTTCCTCTGGGGTAAAAAAAAAATGAGGGATTTTTTTCCCCCCTCTGGTTTCTAATGCAGTGGCATTTGGCAGATTGGGCCAGTTTCTCACGTAGGTATTACCTTAACCACTGATTTCTGAGAGGCAATGGGATGTAAAGCAGCTGGTGCTTTGTGGGCCTTCCTAAGGCACAATTGTGCTCCCTGTTCCAGTTGCACAGCCATCTGCCAGTTGATTATCTGAAAGAACCTCATGAAGTTGACTGGTTCCACAAGTCTCCGCCAGCCCTGCCAACAGTTACAGGCTTAGGAGTGTGGAATGAGGTTGACTTGCTGTGTCAGACACCAGTTGCAAGGCCTCCCAGACACCTTTTTTTCCCCCCGAATTTACACTCTGATGTTTTTATTTCATCTCTGTGGGGGCAGCAAATTTCTGCAAATGTCAAGAAGCAGATTTTTAAATACTGAGATCTTAAAACCCCCAAATCCTGCTGCTTTTCCAGTGCTCCCTGATTTAAGAAATAAAACGGTAAGGTCAAATTCTTGCTCAGAGACCCTGCCCCTAGTGTGGGCTGCAGCATAATGTCTCCGTGCCTTGGTTGGTGCTCCTGCCAAGATAAGTGCTCTTATATAAGTCGAACTATGACTTTTCAATTGCTTTCCATGCCAGTAGTTAGTTCTTTTTATTTGTTCTTCCCTTTCATAATTTTAGAGTGAGTTTCTTAATAGGCCTGCTGTGGTTTTAAGTGTAATTGCTTTAAATAAAAAATAGTAATAGAAAAGGACTGGTCTTTCCCCCTTCTCCATCTTTTACAAACACTTTGTCGTGGGAGCGTTTGGGTGTGTTCTTGCAACTGTCCTTTCTAATATGCATGCATTTCTAATCTTTGAAGTAAATGTTGTGACTTCATGGCTTGAATTTGAAATTGTAGTTCCTCTCAAATAACCAACACTTAAGAATTCTGCAACAACAGATTTGAAAAAAGCGAGACTGGATTGGATCCATGCAAAGTCACGTGGTCTCTGACATTTACCTCGAAAGTTTTAACCTACCTAAACCATTAATTGGGTGATTCTAATTTCCTGTTCTTCTTCCTTTTTCTTCCTGCATCCCATGTTGTCTGTGGTGGTTAATGTGGTTGGACTTTCCCCTGGTCAGTATTTTTATTTCCAGGAGGTGTTTCCAGTTCTGGCTGCAAAGCACTGCATTATGCAGGCCAATGCAGAGTATCACCAATCTATCCTGGCAAAACAGCAGAAGAAATTCGGTGAAGAAATTGGGAGGTTGCAGGTGGGTAAATGCTTTTTCTTCGGTGAAAAACATGGGAAAAACTTTAAATCCCGAAAAGGCAGCTCAAAGTTCTAAAATGCAAACAACTCAAATGTATTCAGAAGTTACATAACATGTTTATCATCTGCATCAAATTCAGAGCAGCTGCAAAGATGCGATACCTCTGTGGCTTTCATAAAGATGTTTTTTAATGACTTTTGGGCAGTCTGATACTCCTCGAGATGTGCAGTCTGTACCTTTATGTTGGCATAGCCTTATTGTCTCTGTACAGCTAACATTACAGACTTGTTAATCAATTTTCTTAAGTGATGCTATTAAAAACAACCCCAAAACATTAAAATTCTGCCTTGTCTATAGCAAATAGCTTTCCTGCAATCCTGGTTTTAGGGATAAAAGGTGCCACTTGGACTGTGTAGGATCCACGTGCAATATCTAATCATTATGCAGGAGCAATGAGACTTCTACAAGGTGATCATGTTGACATAGTCAAAGTTGCTATTATATATTTATTGACTTGGAGCCGGGTGGAGCTTGACGTTTGTTTTTCTATGCTTGCATGACATCAATATCTAGTGTCTGTATAAATAGCAAGTTTTTGTATTTGTTTTATATATATATATAAATATATTCGTGGATGGGAAATGTAGTCAGAAGTAGTAGTAGTGGGATATAGTCAGAAGTTAAAATCCTGTGTTGTCTTACTTAATACATGTAGCAAGATGAAACTTAAATCCACTTCTCCATAGTTACTAAAATGCAGCTTCTGTAATTAATCAAAGTTAGAGAGTTTAGTGTTGTTTTGTAAGTTCTTTTCATTAAATCCTTTGGGATTTTGAGGAGTCTATAGTGAACCTGTTGTCGGATATTAAGCTGATTACTTTCCCCCCTAAGCTATTCTAATGACTAAAGTCTCCTTTCTTCTTTTCGGCAACTAAGAAGGGGAGAATATTTTCTTAAGCAAATCATATTGATCGTCTGCACTGGCAGTAGCTGCTTGGTTGAGAAACTCATCTGTTTTTCTAAGTATATATGAAAGGGAGAAAGGAAAGTTATTACTTGATTTTAACTGTGCTCTTATTATTTTTTTAGCATGCAGCAGACTTGGTGAAAACAGTGGCATCTCGCTATGATGAATACATAAATGTCAAAGATCTGGTTGACAAAATCAACCGTGCGCTTACAGCTGCCAAAAAAGACAACGACTTCATTTACCATGACCGGGTTCCTGACCTGAAAGATTTGGAGTCCATTGGAAAAGCCAGTCTGGTGAAGTCTACTCCGGTTGTTGTTCCCCTCAGTCAGAAATTCACTGGTAAGTGACGTGTGTGGAGCGCGCAGGATAACGGCCACCTCGGGAAACACAAAGCCACCAAAAGTCACTTGCACAGGGAAAAGCAAACGTTTAGCGTTAAATAGTGAAATAGCAGTATTCTTGAAAGTCTTTTGCTGTTGTTTGTTCTATGACTTGATGCTAAAAAATACTGGAAGAATAAACCATGGGTTGAAAAATCAGTATCTCCAAGGTGCTCTTCTCCCAAAGATTCTCAGCAATAGAATTTTCTGTTACTTCAAACTTTTTAATCTTAGAAGGAACACTAATATAAGGGAGAAGGATCAAACTGTACAATCTTAACTAAGGTAGTTGCTGATCCTTCCATAAAGCTGAAAACTTTCAGTTTATTTACTGTTCGTGGGAGTGCTGAAAAATGATCGTAGAATCCTCGAGGTTGGAAAAGA
>WEIS01035338.1:0-10915 GCA_013389965.1 Todus mexicanus
AGGATAAGCATTCACTGTTATGTTAAATACAGAAAATCAAGAAGATACAGATGTGGGGCTGGAACTACACTAACTATCAAGCCTGTAGACCAGAACACGTTCAAATTCTGAATTACAATTCTACATATTACTAGACAGGCTGTTTCTCCCTTTAAAAACAGATGCAGATAGAACCCATTACCAGTATGGAATTTAAAGCCAGAATTAAATACATAAAAATTGCATTTATTTCAGACCACAGATCCTAGGACTTCTTGTTTATTTAAAATATAGGGAAATTTCTACTAATCACAATGACAACAGAAGAGATGAGATCAGGAAGTTGTGGAAAAAACCCTCCAAACCCAAACAAAATGCAAGACACCCCAAATTCTGATATTACTCCAGATGTGTTCCCCTGCCCTGAGAGGAATATTTCCCCTCCACACTGAAAGGAGTGTTTCTGTAGAATTTTTCTTTTATTCGTGAAACTCATAGATGTGACAAGGAATACTTTGGAAACTAAGAGCACTATCTTCACCTCCTCAAGTGGAAATAGGAAGTGATGTGCTGCCCAGGGACACGTTTACTCCAGTTGGTGTGTCACAAATGTACTGTGCAGTAGTATGGTAGTGGTGAATGTATACTTGCTAATGTTTTCTGGAAGCATTTCTCTCAGCAGTTTGTCTGTGCAGCTATAAAGAGCTCCCCACTCTGCCCAGAGGCTACTCTCATGTTTCTCTGCAATACCCAAAATCACCAGAGTGCAAATAAAATCCTATTATCCTGTGGTCTACCATGGTCATATGTCTCAACATGGAAGGAAAGTGTTGAAGGCAATGAGTTGGCTCCAAAGCACTGTAATCACAGGTGTTTAAGGGGTGCTGTTGCCTCAAGTACTACAACACTGCTATACTAACTGAATTAAAATACTGAATGATCTTTTTTCCTTCATGGTTCATGGCGATTACTTTTGAATGGTGATGATGGCTTTTTTGAAGAGCGGCTCATTAAAACTAACAGTTTAATTCATTCATTAAAATCAGGGTGGTAATTTTCAGCCTGCAAATAAAAGGAATTTAAGTAACATTTTATGCCTTTATGTGCTAGAAAAAAGATAATCCTGGCCCTATTTCCCCCATGGACCAGTGACACTCTCTTCCCTCTATCATTCAATATGCTTGGGCCCTGCAGCGATCTTTACCTCTGTCTTTAGCCAGAGAAAAATCCAGTTCTCTGATACTACTTAAAGTGGGAAGATTTTTTATTTTGGATCACTGAGCAGAGCTGGGGTCCTGTCATTTTGTCAGTAATACTGGTGCCAATCTATGCAAAATTTCCCATGTTATTTCTGTGATTAGTCAAAGGGAGTCAGTTTTAATGCTAGTGCAATTACGATCTACCCTGAGCTGAGACTTTTAGTGCCAAGCATCCACTTCAAGTTCTGTGCACAGAATGCTCAGCTTTGTGACTGCTGACATCTCTGTGCCTAGCTCCAAGTCTGGACCCTGACACTAATAGTGTAAGTGTCATTACTGACATGAACCATGGTCATCTGCTGGTGTCAGCATGTTTCCTAGCATTGCTCATAAACTCATGGGCTCAAATGTAACCTCATTGTGGAGCTGTATGACACAAGAAAATAGTGAGAGGAGAGTGCTTTCATTGATATGCAAACATTTCCTTGGTTCACATCCCTTTACCAGGATAGGTCTGTCTTTCAGGTGCTCAGAGAGACTCGAGAATGACCATTGCCATGCCATGTAGGAGCAGCAAATATAAAGGTAAATCCACAAAAATATATATACAGTTTAGTGCACTGCTCCATGGAAACTGACATTAGGTTTCCAAGGTAGCCAAATCAAAAACAGAATAAGGATAAAAAAGAGTGAAGTACAAAACCCATGAACTAACAGCTTGGTGTGTTAGGGGGTAAATTTTGGAAAGTGCTTAAGCTCCACTGGAAGTCAATGGCAGTTGTGTTCTTAAATCACTGAAGACTTTTTGAAAAGTCTAGCCAGGAACAGCAGCTTTGCTTGATGTGCGTCACTGATTATTCATTGTTGTATGCAGCTGTCCTGCAGCTACACTTTCATTCTGTTCTGGGCTACTACTCCGGGGCTGCTCCCCTCTTCTCACTCTCCCACAGGTGCTGTGCTTCAAGAGACTGATATTCTTCCTCTTGCCCTTCCTTTCCTCAGACTCCACGTAGCTGTATGTGCACCCAATGACCAAATATTTGAATAGCCTTTCACCAGGAATGTGATAGCAAAGTAGTGCTTGCCTGCTCCCAGAGCCAGTGACCAAACAAGGTTTGGGCTGGCAGGGGGCAGAAGGGATGGTCCATTTCCATCCCTCATGAAAGGCACATATTTCTGCATAGTAGCCTGATTTGGCAAGAAAGAGGAGGAAGAACCATGCACAGTGATAAGCATAGCTAATGCAGCTCCTAACAAGAGTTCTGAGGAAATAAGAAGCAGAACAACTTAAGAGTAGTTGGTTGTTACTTTGGAAGCTGGTCCTACCAAACCGAACCGACTCATCTTTAACACATCATTGCTTTCCAAGCTTTCCTTCTTTCCATTTACTTTAGAAAAAAACAAAAACACTCCAGAAATTTTTTTTGCCTTGGTGCGCCAGGGTGCAATGACATCTCTGTAGAAGCTGCAAGCAACATATGAGCTCTGGAATTTCTTAGCAAAACAAATGGAAAATGTGAAAGCAATAAGAAGTCTTCTTGGAAAAAGTACAAATAAGGATGTAGGATTAATATGCAGTTAAATCATTATTTTCATAATAAAAATATGCACTAGGTGAGACTGATAGAGTTATTCACCTCTAAACCCAACAAACAACCCCCAATATACAGTAGACTTTTTTCTTTCATACATCTGGAAGCCTGTAATCTATAGAAGTCATTCTTCAGGACTTTGGTAATAAAACACAAACAATAAAGCTAAGTAAGTATATAATCAGTTTTATGAAGTCTTTTTTACTTCCTTTCTACATTTTAAAATTTCCAGGTAGTGAAAGCTCCTCAGAGATCAAAATGTAATAACTATTTTATGACAGCTGCCAAAGAAAAGTGTAAACCCAATATATTAACTGAAAGTATTTTGAGCACAGGTAGAGAAGTTTCCCCTTCCACTTTTAACAGAACTGGAGCTTGCTTTTTGGTGAATTTGCCATTCTAGACGGAGCCTGAAAAAATTGATATAACCATCTTAAAACCAAACTCTCTCAGTATCTATTAAGGAAATAAATATGTCAAGTGTTCCTTTTATTTCTATCATAACTGGGATTTAAAACTACTTATTTATATATTTGATTTATAGTCAAGTCTTCTAGCTATGAAAAGAGATTTTATTTTATTTATTTTTTTACTGAGAAACATAAATTTGTATTTGCTTTCTGCACTTCAACTGAAATTTGATCTCTCTCTTCACAAAGTTCATGTGAATCCACCTTCAGGGCACTGGTCAGGTAAGATCCCCAAGAGATAGGCCTTAGCTACAGAGATATTATGCAGATTATCTTTCTGTTCTCACATACAAAGATTAAAGCATTTAATAAAGAGTAATGCAGAAAGTAGCTAAAATTAGGAGACTTGCCTGGAGCAGTGGTAATCCATAGAAGATGGTGGCTTCTCTTGTTGCTTTTAATAGTGAGATTTGTTATCCGAAGATCTCAGTTCTCCAGAATTATTCAACTTACTTTCATAGCAATATTTTCTGGGTGTCACGGTTTGGAGTCAGGGCACCCCCCAAATCTGCAACAGAACACTCTTTACCCCTCCCCACCCAAAAGGGAAGAAAGGAAATAGGAAAGGAAACTAGAACAGCTTTAATAAAATATGAGAATAATAATAACAATAATAATAAAAAGTAAATATATACAAATATGTACAAAACCAGTATCGAACCCAGCCCCCCCCCCGATGGCAAATACGTCACCGTCCCCACTGATGCTGTGGAAGGGCCTAGCAGCAGACGGGAACCGGGAGCTGGATTCAGGGATACAGCCTAGAACCTGGGACCCAGCCGAGGCTGGAGCCGGGGGCTGAGGCCTCAGGGCAAGGCTGAAGCTGCCAAGGCGAAACCAAGCGAGGAAGAGTCCCGAAGCCAAGAGAGCAGCGTGATCTCAGGGAAACAGAAAAAGTGCAAAATGCCGAAAGGGCCAAGAGAAGAAGGGGTGAGACCCTCATGATCCCTCAGCTTTATACCAAATACGACGTATATGGGATGGAATACCTCATTGGCTAATTTAGGGTCACCTGTCCTGTTTGCTCCTCCCTGAAGGTGCAGCCTTTACTTTTCTGCACCCCCCATGTGGTACACAAAATCTAGCAGTGACGTTGGTTTGCATACCGATCCCTGGTACTAACTATAAACATGTAGTGTTATTACTGCTAGAAACAGACACTCTGCAAAAACATGCTGCTAACTTAGACAGACTTAGCTGAAAAATAAAAACCATAAATCAGAATTGTTTTGTTCTAACCCAAACCAGGACACTGAGTTTTTTGGGGAGGCGTGTTATGCTGCACACATTTATGTAACTGTTTTTGAGATGGTTCAGAGGTAAGTTTTTGGAAAAAAAAATAAATAGAAAAATCAACAGATAATATTTGGGTTTTTTTTATATTAGCAATAATAGAAAAAAACCCCAAAACAACTCACACCTTAAAACCCTGTAGTTAAACACCAGATCTTTAACCTGGGATGTTTATGGCAATCTTGACAACCTTCTTCACTTGCAGGTGAAGATTATGTCCACAGCCTGTGGCCTTGGTCTACTCTGACAAGCAGATCCATGGCACCACTGCAAAATCCAGCATGCTTGAAACCCCAGATCACTCTGAAGTTTCACAAGGCAGAAACTTTCAGAAGACACAGGGCCACAAGAACTTTTATTGTGTGGGTGACATTTTCTGGGGAGGGGAGAAGGAGGGAAGGGCAGAGATGTGGAGGAAGGTATATTCCCTGTGAGGCAATACTGGAGCTCCACAAGACATGTCAAGTTCTATTCATCCCAGGTAGTAGGCAGTAATATCTGTAGGATTGGAGACTGACAGAGTCTTCTTGTCCCAAATTATAGACCCACAACACTGCACTCCTATGCCTGGCTGAATAAAAAGTATTCCCAGACTCAGGGTAGGAAAGCATCCAGCCAACAGAGAATGGGAAAAATGGCTCTCGGACTACAAGGATGACTTTTCTCTGAAGATATAGATAATGAGATAATATTGGGTAATAGGTTGGTGATAGTCTAGCTAGTAGGTTACAGGTTGGACTTGATGATCTCTATGGTCTTTTCCAACCTTGTTAATTCTGTGATTCTGTGATATTGAATGCAATCCATCAGTTTATATGATGATCAACCGATGAACACCAAAGCAGAAGAGTCGAGACCACCAGAAAGGCCGAGATACTGATGACCATCATAGTGGGCCAGTCAAGTGAGGCAAAGGAGACAGAGTCATGAGAAAGAGGGCCAAATGAGCCTAGTAAATTACATCCTTCTTTATCAGTACCAAGTCTCTCTGGAACAAACTGCACATTTCATACCTGTATGTTTCTTTTGGTGTTTGACTAATAACATCCTGAAGGTCTTATCATATGAATAATCCCCAATCTGGCTTTCTGCAAAGGTCATACATCTTTTTCCTTCACACTTTACCCTTGAAGTCTGATAAAATGCAATGATCAAATAGAACTTATTTATAAACTTACTTGTTATTTACAGTTATAATTCTCAGCAGGCTTTTAGTTCAAATTTTTCAATTCTTGCCCATCTTCAGACATTATCTGTGACCTATGATGAATTTGTCTGGCAAAGAAAATAGTTTTGTCTAAATTTTCAATACATTTATTTTGACCTTTTTCTTCAAGCACAGATAAGGCACTTATAGTAATCTCCTGTCGTACATTATTATATTTTCAGAGAAGCAGTTTTGAGAAGTGAGGTAAGCCATGGTATTTGATGTCACTTCAGCACTTCCCTCCTGGATTTTGCTTTTTGTAGTGTTTACACAGTGTTCACACTGAAGTTATGGCAAATCTTTTAGCTTGAACTTCCCTTTAAATTATTCAGTATGAGGTGAGGAAATCAGGCACACTGTAAAAGCAGATTAAATTAAGTATGTAGAAACATCACAGAGAAAACAAAAAATTGGAAATAAAAGCCTATTAGCCATTATAAAAGTTAGAGTCACAGAAGTTAGGAAAAATTTTTCATTTCTTATATCTCATATCATCTCCCTGGCACTGTAGGATCATTTTCTATAGAATTTATGGGTTTTAATGCAATTTTTTTTCTATTTAATTTAAAAAGATAAAAACAGGGAAGTTTTTTGTAGTTTCTTTGAGAGCATAATTCCACTTCTTTTCCTTTTCAGACTATTTAAAATATTTCTCATCTGACTTTTTTCCACGTGTATTGATTTTTTTTTCACTTTTTCTAGACATCTGAGAGTCCTGCATCATGTTTGTTCTCCTTTGTTAAATTCCTCCAGGTGTTGTTGGTTCATCAGTCCTTTCTCCCTCATCTGTGATCAAAGAAATCTCTGCAAAGCCTCTGATTTTTTGCATGATTTAATGGATGTAAGAGAGAAGAAATGGGAATAATACACCCATAAGAAAGCAAAGGGAATCAGGCAGGCAGGCAGTTAAATTCATATTGGTTGTGTTGGCGAAGAACAAACCACACTGGAAGTATATATTGAATAAAGAGACAAAGCTTGTTTGCTTGGTATAATTCAAAACCATGTTGTGACACTGTATTGGGAGTATCTTGAAGCAGGGCTCTGTTCCTGTAGTGCTTAGGGGTGTCCCAGGAGGTCCTTACTCCTGCCTGCCCACCTGATCTGTCTCTGCTTATTCTGTGGACTTTCACCACCAGCAGCATGTCTGCAAGCAGGACGCTGTGAAAAATTGATTAACTGCTGAGATGATCTCAGCTCCAGAAACATGACAGGTATAATTCACTTGGAAAATAGTCAGACCTGCTAATGCAGGGCTTAGGTCCTTGCTCAGACAGGGTAGGATCTCAGTTTTGTTACTTGCTCCATGCATTACTAAGTGGATGTGAGGCTCTTTGGCAAAGGGACATACTGGAAATTTAAAATAAAAAAGAGTCTTCTTTTTTCTGGATGTATTGCATACAGTTAATCTATCTTGGAAATTTAAATGGGCAACATAATATATTTTCTAATTTCAGACATATTTGATGTGTCATTGTACAAAGCCTATACCAGGTATCTATGTTGGGTAATGCAGCACAAAAAATGGACGTTTAAATATACTCATGGATTTTTCTAAAGGTTATATATATTATAAAAATATATCTTTCATTTGTTTATTTTAAAGTTAGATTATTTAGATCCCCAGAGGAATAATTAATTTATGAAATACATACTTCACCAACAAACAAAGGCTAGTATTTTCCCATAATTGTCACAACGACAGCTGGCTTGAAGTGTTTTACTGCTTTTCCTATAAAAACCTTTGAAGTGTGTAAACAATACACTGTATGTAATGTAACTCAGCTTATGAAATAATTACATAATATTGGAACGAAGAATCAATCTGCTGGAACAGCTTGCAAAATAAAATCACCAAATAACGTTTGAATAAGGATTTGGTTTATAAAGTGGACTGATTAAAATTTATAAAAATATTTGGAAAGCAGTAGTCCACAGTAAGAAAAAAAAGAAATTACTGTACATTAGACTTGTTCTCATGCTATTCTGAGTTGAGCCACTGGATGAGGACTTTTGCCTTAACCCCCATTATTCCAGTGTCATCTGAGAGGTAACAAGCATCAGTACAATTTAAGAACATGGCAGAGAACAAGCTTCTCTTTGAATTTCTGGTGTGTCAAATCTTCTTTGTGTTGTAAAACCTTACCATGTCCTTTGGATAAATCCCCATGGCCCGCAGGGTTGATGGAAAATAAGGATTATCTTGCATCATGACTAAAGTGTTATTCTCAGCTGAGCAGAACTGATTGATCAATTTCAGCACCAGATCTCTCCCAGTACAGCTCTATCGGGTTTGTGTGACAAGGTTTTTGTAGTGGGGGTCTATAGAGGTAACTTCTGTGAGAAGCTGCTAGAAACTTCCCCTATGTCTAACAAAGCCAATGCCAGCCAGCTCCAAGATGGACCTGCCACTGGCCAAGGCTGAATCCATCAGTGACTGTCGTAGTGTCTCTGGGATGTATTTAAGAAGAGGAAAAAATTACTACACAACACTGCAACTGCAGCAGAAGAGAGAAGTGAGAACATGTGAGAGGAACAAATTTGCAGACACCAAGGCCAGTGAAGAAGGAGGGGCATGAGGTCCTCCAGACACCAGAGCAGAAATTCCCCTGCAACCCATTGTGAACACCATGTTAAGAAAGACTGTCCCCCTCCAGCAGCCCATGGAGATTAACAGTGAAGCAGATATTCACTTGCAGCCTGTAGAGGACTCCACACTGGAGCAGGAGGATGTGCCCAAAGGAGGCTGTGACCCCATGGGAAACCCACACTTGAGCAGGTTCCTGAAAGGTTTCATGGACCTGTAAAGAGAGGAGTTCAAACTGGAGCAGGTTTGCTGGCAGGACTTGTGACCCCATGGGAGACCCAAGTTGGAGCAGTCTGTTCCTGAAAGACTACACCCCATGGAAGGTACCCACGCTGAGGCAGTCTGTGAAGAACTGCAGTCCATGGGCAAGGACTCACATTGGAGAAGTTTGTGGAGGACGTTCTGTCTACATTTAGGGGTTTCAGGGCCAAACCCCACGAGACAGATTTGATTTTGCCTCACTGTCCCCATCCTTCTCTCCCCTCAGGGAAAAGATAGGCAGAGGGAGTGTAATGGGTAAACAAAAGGGGCTGGGGCTTGCACGAAATTGGAAGTTAAGAATGTAATTTTAACAGATAACAAAAGATATCAACGGAAGAAAGGATACACAAAAAGGTTGACGAAAGGGATATATATGTATATATATGGATATATACAAAACTTGATCTCAGATGGCGATGGATTTTCCCACAACACATGGATGCAGACTGCGCCACCCCTGGGATGAGGCTCCAGCAGCACCAGCACCACGCAAGCGCAGGAAGTGGAAAGGGATGACAGAATGTCCTGCCCCCTTTAAGTAGGGGAAGGCAGGAAAAGGAAGGGAATACATGACTCTCTGGACCCACAGGGTCACTACCTGTTCTCCTTTTAACCCTTAAACCACAACACTGTCTGCAATAGGAGGGACCCTACAATGGAGGAGGGGAAGAGTGTGAAGAGTGCTTTCCATGTGTAGGAAGAAGTGGCAGAAACAATGTGATGAACAGACCACAATCCCTATTCCCCATCCTCCTGCACTGTTCAAGGCGGGAAGAGGTAGAGAATTTGGGAGTAAAGTTAAGCCTGGGAAGAAGGGAGAGATTGGGGGGGGAGGTGTTTTTAAGATTTAGTTTTATTTCTAATTATTCTACTCTGACTTGATTTGTAATAAATTAAAGTAATTTCCCCAAGCTGAGTCTGTTATTCTTGTGACAGTAACTGGTGAGTGTGCCCTCCCTTACCTTGGCCCATGAGCCTTTTGTTGTATTTTTTTCTCCCCTGTCCAGTTGAGGATGGGAAGTGGTAGAGCAGTTTCGGTGGGCACCTGGCATCCAGCCAGGGTCAACCTAGCACAACAGTTCATGACCTTTTTCTCAGAATTAGCCATCTGAAGTGTGCTGTACATATGGAGGAACAAGGAAAGAGTAGAAGTTACCAGTACATAGTCAAAAAGCTGAAGTATCTATGTGCTGCATCAGAAGCAGACAGCTAATATCTTGTGAAGCACAGCTCCCTGGTCAGGTGATTCCACTCACCACAGGGCACAGGTAACCTGAAGGCCTTTCATGTCACCAGATAGCCACAAGAACTGAAGGCTAAGCATATATAGACACAGACCCCTGACACCTCTGTGGGCTTCCTTACAGGAGCAGAGCTTCCACCACAAAAGAACAGCAATGTCTGCATGGTTGACAACTACTGTAACCCAGTTATACCCTCATCACGCTTAGATACAGCTATTGATCTTGATATTTTTCGGCATTATTTCAAAATATTTTGTGCCATAATTGTCACTTATAGCACCAAGTCAGATGATTGGTTCAGGTGCCACAGGATGGGAATCAGAAGTACCTGGAAGTCACTCAGGAAACTCCAGACTCTGGAAAGAACTTGATAGAAATTGTCCTAAAGTTTTAAAATAGGTATTTCAGCTAAAGCCTTCAAGTCTCTCCAGGAACAGTCTTGTCCAAAATTTCCATTTGGTACTGGTTATTGCAGTCTGCTGGCTGGATACAGCTATAGACTCTCAGCTACTCTATTGTAAAAGCAAAAGCAGGAAACCCTGAACAGACATGACTGTCATGAACACTGGCTACTCTGAATGTATTTTTTGCCCTCTGCATGCTGAAAGTTACAAGAAAAATAATAATAATGTGACTCATGAAAATGAGTCATAAGTGTGTGACATGATGTGTGTAATGGCTACAGTGGCCCAGGAAAGGGTGACCTGACAGCCTGCCCCTGTATTGAACCCTAATCCACCAAGTTCTAGGAATTCTGACTTTAAAACATGATAGTTTTACTTCGCAGAGAAATGGCAAGTGGGAAAAGAATGTTACTGAGTGACTGAAGGAAGACAGTCAAGGGCCAGGCTGTGCTGAAGAGCAGTATTATTTTAATGCACTATTTTGCTGAGTTAACTTATTACTTTTCTAAAATGAAACAGAGTTGCAAGATCTTTTTGCTTGCTGTGTCAATTATCAGTTTTCTGTATCTTCTGATTCTGTTCATTGAAATGTTTCCACTCCGTCAGTAATATAATGTTTTTCCCTGTCTTGTACAGATCTATCCTTACCGTCCCATCCTCAGCCTCTTTTTTTTTTTTT
>WEIS01035341.1:0-14379 GCA_013389965.1 Todus mexicanus
CATGAGCTTTAATACTCCAAGTTTCAAATCTTGTTCTCAGCACTTTATATGAACCCTGCATATATGCATAACTTCTTATTAGTATACAGATCTACAGCATTTTGTCAGATGTGCTTTTATTTGTATAAAGATGTTACTGGGAGTGGGTACATTTTGACTTCTTTATTGTTTGCTCTACAGGCAGGAATTTACTGGGTTAACCTAATAGATCACTTTTGTGCTGGATGGGGAATCCTTATTGCAGCTGTCCTGGAGATAATAGGCATCATCTACATTTATGGTAAATTATTTACTTTGAAAATCTCAGACGATCTCAGACACGCTGTATATTAAACACTGATTACTACAATAGGGCATTTTCAACTTAACTGGCTGAAAGGTTTTACAAGTTACCACTGAACTGGAAAAACTGTCCCTGACCATTGCCTTTCTTCTACCCCTTTTGAGTAACCACATCTGCAAGGGAGACACCTGCTTTACAATGCACGCTATAATTTTCATTCAACAGGAGGAAACAGGTTCATTGAAGACATTGAAATGATGATTGGAAAGAAGAGCTGTTTATTCTGGCTGTGGTGGAGAATGTGCTGGTTTTTCATTACTCCTGTGCTATTAACGGTGAGTGTAGATGACTGGATTGTGTTGGTGTGACAGAACTTATTAATTGGATATTGAAGAGGTTTCTACATGAAGATTCTGGGCTGAATGCCCAGACCCTATTTATAAAGACAGGGTATGGTTGTGAAGCAAACTATGTGCTATCTGTGCTTTCTGATACATACCAGTCTTCCTTGCATTCTCTTCAGGAAGGGCTGGACCTTCAAATCAGTTGCTAGTGAGCTGAGTCTGCACTCTAAGGAGTAACACAGAACAATCAGATTGTCCATTTTGGCAACTGGATTAGACACACTTCAGATTGTGAAAAAATGTTTTGAAAACCTAGACAATTTTTTTCCCCTTTGAGAGAAATTTTATTTTGGGGACAAATTCATGATTTGGATTTGCTCTTCGGATGTCCAGCTGTTCCTCTAACAGAGTCCTGTTACGTGTGTCTTTTTTGTTACTCCTGTACTTCCAATTGTGAATAGTGATGGTTGATTTTTGTTACTGTAAGGGAATTCATTAACACCCCAAATCCAGGAACAATGTCAAGTCACTCTGGCCAGCACATTGCCTTTAATCTGTCCAGACTACAGTTTAGAAAATGATGTTTAAAAATATCTTATTTCTGCAGCAGTATTTGCCATCAGTTAATCTTAAATTCTTTCCTATATGCCTGTAAATAAAGAAACATGGGAACATTTAAAACATGCAAAGAAAGGTACCGGATTCATCCAGCAACATATATATTCTCCAACATGAAATTTCAATAGAACCCAGAGATCGAGTTCTGTTTAAACATAGATGTATTTGAATGTTAGGATGCATATCAGTGTCATCTTTCAGTCCTGCCCTTCAGCCTTACTGCTTGGCCATGGCTGAACACCAAAGCCTGCACAACTGTTCTCACACTTAGAAAGCAAGAGAGAACTGTGCAGAATTAACAGGCTTTTCTTAAGCAACTTGGAAATACACTGTAAATTCAAGTTAGCTGTCCAACTGCTCTTCCCTCTTAAGCTTTTTGCCATTTCTTACAGGCAATTTTGGTCTGGTCTTTGGTCACATTTACAACTCCCACTTATGGCTCAGTACCATATCCAGTCTGGGGAACTGCTGTTGGCTGGTGCATGATTATCTTCTGTGTCATCTGGATTCCCGTCATCGCTATTGTAAAAATAATTAAAGCTGAAGGAAACCTTTGTCAGGTAAGGGTATAAAAAAAGCTGTCACAGCCTCAAACCTTGCTTTCCTTGACATTATCAGGAATGCTTGTACTTACTTCTTCAACACATGTTCAGTACCTTGAGGTGTTTAATTGGATTTTTAGACCAAAACACACCTTTGGTAGTTGCATCAGAGGCAAATTCATCCTACTGTGTCTTGATAAGAAGATAAAGTCTAATTCTCTGGGACCATACCCACACATTCAACAGTGTCTTTCATGGCTTCTGTTGTTATTATAGCTGCTTTAAATTCCCTGAAGAATTTCTATAACTTTCTATCCCTATATCCCTAGTTTTGCTTCCTATTCCTCACAGAAATAAGCTAAGTGCAAGGTCTGAGAATGCTCTTCTTGTCAATCTTTGCAAAAGATGTTCTGTTGATCACAGCTTTCCCTGCTTGTTTGACTTCAGAGTCCAGAATCTGCTGAATTCAAAGACATTTGGAATGTTTTTTAGAAGCTCGGGTGTTTTGTTTGCACACTTGTTGAGTTGCAGGGCATATCTAGAGTTACAGCTTTACTGAACTTTAACAATAGTTCGAAAAAGTGTAAGACATTAAATGCCTCTTGGTTTTGCTTTCCAGCGCATTGTAAACTGCTGCAGGCCTGCTGCAAACTGGGGTCCGTACCTGGAATGTAACCGAGGAGAAAGATACAGCCATGTTGTAGATCCCAAAAAAGAAAAGGAACACGAGATTCCTACTGTCTCTGCCTTCGTATACACTCAACAATGACACAGCCGTTTGGATGACAATTTTTTATATGTGTGGTTTTTTTCTTTAACTATTAGAAAGTGACAACGCAAAACAACAAAGCAAATCAACATTGTGCCCTTCAAGACTGAGCCCCTGAATGAAGGAGAGCCGTATTATTTATTTTCAGTGCTGTATGTTTGGGGAGGAACAGGTACATTAGATAGTGAGATCTCCCCAGAGATTTAGGCTTCGGACAGGAAGATGAATTGCGGGCTCCCCAGGCTCATGGACTGGGTATGCTTGCCCACATTCAATCAGTATCCAGCTGGACTGCAGATACAGGCATGGAAGAGAATGAAGGCATGTTCTGGTGCTTCCCAGCTCCAGGCAATTTGAAACAAAAGGTGTTGTGCTTGCACACCCCAATGGGCAGTTGCTACCTTCTGTGCTTTGCCATCTACACTGGTATGCAGTTGGCAGAGAGACGAATGAGTGTGCTGCTGCCTGGCACTGTAGCTCAGGGAATAGAAATAATTTGCTTAATGCTGTGAGGCTGCTCAGGATTCGATGCTGACTACAACATGTATGTATTTTGTCTGTGCATCTAAATCTGGAGTAGCAAAAAATCGCCATGGCAGGAAATAAGGCCTTAAAATGAGAAATAGAAAGAAGCTTACTTTTCACCATTATTGCCCTTCAGATCCCCAAAGAACCATCTTTTGTGCTATGCTCCATGTTCGGCATTCATCTGTCTATAATTCAAAAATCCCATGTTCCCATACTCTGTGATTAGGCTCTGCAGAACGAAATAGCAACCATTGATTTGTGGTGCATCTGCCCCCCTCCCTTAAGCTCACCAAGGCTTTACCTATCAGTTAGTTCACTGCATCTTCACTCAGACTTGGGTTCTCCTTTCCAAAGGGGACACAAAGTGCATTTTAAAGATTCAAGCAGTGCTATTGGTGTTCTGGTAGAGCCAAAAGAAGCAGAACTTTACCCCAAGAACTGTCTTGTAGTGCTTTTACTCCAAGATTTGCAGGAATTATGAGATTATTGAAAAGTTAGGAAATTTGTAGTTTGGGAACACATAATTACACTTCTACCTATGCAGGAGGGGTTCGGTTAAGAGATTCACTTGTAATACAAGTGAATTCCTGATAAAGGAAAAAAGACCAATTGCTTGAATGAATACATTTTTTGTGCTGAGGAACATCTCTCTTACTGTGATTGTGGTTCCTTGGGAACAACTCAGCAGGGTTTCTAGCTGTCACTTCCTCTCAGGGCTTTGTCACTCTTTCTGGACATGATGGAGTGTGGATAGTGGCTTGTTGTCCAAGCTGCATATGTCAGTGTATGTTTTGTACTGATATTTTTGTGAAAAATTGACACTTTATGACAAATAAAATATAATTTTCTGTTTTTAACGATTTGGGGGCTGGAAAGTGAGATTTTTAGCATTTTGTGTGGAGTTGAGAAAGGCAGTTGTTGGGAAGTATCACCAACTCATCTATCATCCTAAGCTTTTTGGAGGTTTAACTGGAAGAATTCAACCTTCATGAAGTCTTTTCTTATGTTAGGATCTTGTGCAATAGCTCAGTTTTGGAGATGGCTCAGAAAATACAGAAAGTTATTTAGGTGGATTTTTTAAAAATGATGGTGGGATTAGAGCCTGCAATGGAAGCTGGTGAAGAGGATCTCTTTCCTGCACTTCAGCTACGCTAGGTCTAGCCATGTTGCTGGCCCTGATGTTTGGAGAGACTGGCAGAGAAAGGACCTGCGCTTCTTCCTTACACTCAGAGTCCTTCCAGGGAGGCTGAGCTGCCAAGCTGTGTTTCCGGTGCACCACGCACTGGAGCTGCCACAGTGGACAGCAGTTCATGTCTGGGAAGAGATAGGCTCTGGGAAGGAGAGAGAAGTTAGTTGAGTTACAAGTGAGAGGGTTCCAAGAAGTGGTGGAGAAGCAGGCTGGCCAGACCAGCTTCGGAAAGAATCCAGAAAGTTTTAATGAAAGAGATACTGAATTACATAATACCAGCCACCTACTACCCTACAGGAAGCTCCTGTCACTGCATAGAGAGCTCCTTTCAGATGGATTCTGCTCTGGACTTATGCATTTCTAGGAGAAGTTTACATGATGTGTTATCAAAGTCTCCCAGAAGAGCAACAGAAGACAATTTCTCAAGGTCTGGGAATCCAGTTTTGGTGCTTTCTGCAAGGTAAGAAAATTCCTCAGTTTTGAAAGGCAAGGTTTGCTCTCCTCACCCCTGGCAGAGCTGGGATCTGTCTCTGTGTGTGTCTGACATCCATCCAGTACATTTGCTTTGTTCTTGTCTGGCTTGAGATCCATGGCCTTGGCTGTGTTTGATGTGGACACCATGGCACTGCAATCAGGCTCCAAAGGATGGGGCATCTGCCACACAGTTATAGGGCAGCTGTTTGGAAAGGGATGAATGAGAAATAAGAGGTACCAGTGTGTGAGCAGAGCTGACTTGCTGTGGAGCTGAACAGGAGTGAAGAGGTGATTGCACAACTCATCTGTTGAGGGCAAAATTGTGTATTTCTTGTGAATCACCTTGTGAAGGGGTTGGGAATGGCTTCACAAAGTCTGATATAGCAGAAAATCCCAAGATCACCAAATTGAAACTGATCTTGAAACAAATTAATTATTTTAGCCCCAAAGAAATTACTGGGGCAAAAGGTTTTACACTGTTGAGAGAACCTGTGTTAAGTGATTTTGGTGATGTTACTTTTTCATCCAAATTGTCTTTGTTTTGGAAGGTTTGTAAACACAGTCTACAAGGTACCAAATAAAACACTGAAGCTTAACAAGCACCTCTTGCAAGTTAAAAAACTTTTTCCTTAATCTGAGCTACTTCAGAAGGGACATAAGAGAGAAGTCAATTTTCTTACTTGTTGATTTGGAATGAGGAAATTTTTGTTACTACTGTCTGAAGGATGAGAAAAACCTTTTCTAATTTAGCTCTTGATGCAAATAAGGCAAATGCTGGCAGGACCCTGTAATGAAAAAACCAAAAACCACGTTACCGTAATGATGTTAGTTATTTACTTTTAAAAAGTTAGTGTTTGGCCCTCTGTTAACAGGATTCTGGGAGCCAATATCTAATCTCAGGTTCCTGTGAGTCCCAGCTCACAGTAGAGAGGAGGGGAAAAAATGAACTGAAATCTATGGGCTCTAGGTAAATTATACTTGATGAAGGAAATGAGGTAAGGCATTATATAGAACTGATTGTTCCTATGTAAGTATTTTTCATTTATTTTTATAGATGAATTTTCTGTAAAAATATGAGTATATGAGTGAAACTTCTGGCTCTTCTTTTCCTCATCCTGTCTTCTGCCCCAGCAGGAGGAAACGAATTATGTGTCATCTGAACTCTATGTGGGGAGAGGTTTTCCTTCACTGTCAACTTCACATGGTTCACCAACGCACGCTGTTTGCAGCTGCAGTTTCATGTTGTCTTTTTTGCCAGGTCTGATTTCAGAGATCCTTGTTCCCACCATCCCTTCAGTTCTGGTACCTGGTTGGCAATATTGTTGAGCTCATTACTATGCCAGAAATAATGACTTTAAACTAATACGGTGTGATATTTGTTAAAAAAAAAAACAAACCCTGCTGGTAGTTTTTATAAAAGCATCATTTAGTAGACCCCTAAAGACTAGAATAATAGAAATCAGATGACTTAGAGACAGCAATCTCTGACCAGGCAGGGGAGGAAGTGGTGTGGGACTGAGAAGCTATGGTGAAAGGGAAGACAGAGCAGCAGGTTAAACTGGATCGTCCACTGTAGGAAATGCAGTGGGAAATGACAGCCTTACCTGGGCTGACTCTGCTTGATCAAAGTCAGGCTGACCGACAACACAGCTAGTAAAAGAAGATTTGCTTCCTCAATAAAACAATCTCAAGAAGGCTTGAGATAACTTTCTTGAACTGATTTATCAGTGTGCGATAACTCAGCCTTTTATGAAAGACTAAAACCGCAGCTCAGTGAAGCATGGAGTCAGCGTGGAGGTGAAATGTGTGTGTGCGCCTTGAATGTGATGGGCAGCTCCTCTAGCCCAAAAGACAAAGCAGAATTCAAAAAAACTAATGAAAAAAAAACCCCAATCTTAACAAGATACTACCTTTGGTTCAGGAGACTGAAAATACTAGGAAAGTGTGTTGGTAATGCCTCTACTGCTTTTATACTCTTCCCTGGCTGGTGGGGTTGGTCACTGGGAGTTGATGAGTTCTACTCCAGCACTGAGGAGTGTCCAGCTGGCTGGAGCACTGCGGTTACGGTAGGAGCTTGGTGCAGTTGCACTGATGGTGCATCGTACTCGCTTCAGTGCTCAGAAGAGGTAGATTCCTTCTTGCAGCTACAAAAAAGCAAAGAAAAAGCCTGCAAGGCAGCTTGTAGCCACACACACATGTTAATAAAATACCACCAGCATGATGACAGGCAGAATTTCCCCAGGTGTTTCACGACCAGAATGATTAAATCCAAGAGAACGACCACCAGGAATTTCAGTTCTTAGCTTTACTTTGCTGAATATTGTTCAAGTACTTTGAAATCAAAGGAAGAAATACCAAGTAAGAACCGAAAGGACCAAACACTGGCCATATGAAAAGGACAGATTGGGAAGGTAGACAGCAATGTGGGAAGGAGTAATACAGTGATGTGTTTGATACAGTTGTTGCTCAGAGAATGGGAAATGCTTAGGGGGCAATCTAGAAATATGTAGAATACTGTGAATTAGTACTGAAATGTGTCTCCACTGTGTGTGTGTGTCTGTGCTGGATTTTTACCAATGTGGATGAAAGAGGCAAGCCAGCCTTGTTCTCTGTGGCTTTATGTAACAGGCTGGGCTGCAGACACTCAGATCCCCAAATCACTGTCCAATGCACTAGGCTGCAAATCACTGCAGGACCTGCAGGACCTGCAGGACTCTTTTTTGCTCTGATCTTGCTGAACCCCAGTGCTGTCCCTCAGAAGCCCCACTCACCTGGCATTGAGGATTTTTTTTTTCTTTAGTTTTATAAGGAATGTATAAACCATTTTCTTCTTTTGGGCCAAGAAACTATCTTCAGTACAGAGAATCAAAATATTTCTGCATTTTCACTCCACCGCAGCAACATTTCATGTTGACTCCAGTTACAGACAACAGCATTGGTTAATGGCTCCAGTGAAAATCAGAGGTCCAGGCACAGATTTTGGAGTTGGCTGCAACAAGAGAGTCACCTATTTGTTCTGGAAGTGATGAATGGTTTCGGCATGGTGTGCAGGAAAATAAAACCTATCACTGAAAGACAGATGAGGGCAGCATTTTCCTGTAATATCAGGATAGGTGTGTTCCTCTGAATAGGTTTTCGTCTATGGTGGCTGTTAGTGTCTCCTCTCCTTCCAGAGTAGCTTTGCCAAATGTTCTGGGGCTTAAATAAAATTTGGGGGCCACATTGTTTGGGAGATATGAAGAAAGTATAGCAAAACCAGGGGTAGTCTTTGCAACTCTGAGAAGTAATTTATGTTAAAGATGTTTACTCCCCTTTTCTAATGTTTTCTTTCACATTGCTTGCTTGTTTGATGTCTTTTAATAATTGTGTACAGTGAATGGTGTATTTGCTGTTTCTCTGGGGTTTTTTTTAAAGGGAGGCATAACCACAACTACCAATGGGGAACAGTGCTATGAAATGAATGTGCCTCAGAAGTTGGCAAAGGTCCTGCCTAGTGTGTTTTTCTGTGCTAATGCTGTTGCCTCTTTCTCTATTGATGTCTTCTTTGTGTCATTACCAGGCCCAGGAAGATACTTAACTGTCAGGGCAGTCTAGAAAGTCTCTAGCTGATACTGTTGGCCCTGGGAGGCTTTCCCTAAGAAGCCAATTTTGGCACTTGCATCTATTACCAATGTCTGATCTCCTGTTATTCTTGGAATGTTTAGAGTTCAGTTCACTCCTCTGGGCCAGATAGGAGCCACTGGGTTCCCACAGCCAGGGTTACTCTGTAAGATCAAGCCAACAGTGGGTCATATCCCTCTCTCATCTCACTGCAGTGTCACAGTGGATGAGTTCATATTTTAACTTTTGGGCTTTTAGCTTAAAGTTGGGTTTTCTTATCCTGCTTGGCATGTGACAGCTCTGAGTCGTCACTCCTCCCACTTGTCTAGAGTGCTAAGATTCATTAGCCTGCATTTATCAGCTCTTGCCAGGGAAATGGTGAATAATAAGACCTGGTTCAGGTAATGAAATGATCTCCCTCTCACATCTGATTACATTGCTGCTTATTATTTCCTTGGTGTGTAATTTTGCTTCCCTGGAAACTTGTTTTGTAAACACTAATGACTGTGCAGTTATGGTACAAAGTTAGATCTCAGCAGTGCTGCAGGAGCTTGGAGAGCCCTGTGGCCTGGCTGTTTGTTACCACATGTGTGTTGTTAGCTAATGTAAGGATGGAGACAACCCCTGCCCCTTTGGTGGAAGTAAAGGAAAGGTGCAGCTCTTGATATCCATCATGAGCAGATTGTACCCTTTATTCAGGTAGCAGCGCTGTGATTTAGCCCACCTAACTGCCCTTCTCTGGCACTGACTTTCTCAGAGAGATATCTACCATGATCTGTCTCCATTTGTAATTCATTAGCCAAGACACATTCATCTCATTTCTTTCTTTATTCCTTTTCTTCTTGAGTAATTTTCTTGAGTATCCAGAGCAGTGCAGGCTATTCCAGATGTCCTATATGAAAATACTAAAACTGTTTTCTCTCTGCTGGAATGACTTTGTTTATACATCTTAAAATTTCATCTGTTTTTTCTATGACAGTATCTGCTTTACAGCCTGGAGTCATCCTAAATTAAACAAGTACAGGCAGAAATCCTTATCCTTAGCCCCAAAGATATGACTTTGTACCTTGCGCTCTGTGCTCTTTTTCCCATTTCTACAAGATAAACCCTTGAGGTCATCCAATTTTCATAGATCATCTTCTCACCAACCTCTATGTGAACTTGGTGAAACCAAGTTTGCAAATTTCTCTTTCAGTAAGGGAGTTTATTGCAATGGCTTTATGCATGCATTTCCATGACATACACAGTCCAGAAAATGCAGGACAGTTTTGTGTTATTGTTGAAGAAGTAAAGTCCTGTTTATGTAGAATGTAATTTATTTTTCTGCAGAATCTGCTCCCCCTGTAATCATTATCTGTCTTCTCAAGATGAGTCTCATTTCCCTCCTCCTGGGTGTTTCTTTACCATACTATATAGGAGTACCAGTAACTTCCTGGGACTCCCTTATGCAAGGCAAGCAACAGACAAGAAGCAGAGGAGTCACCAGCCCAAGTTGAGGCCCTTCAGCAGCATGCATGAGCCAGTCCCTAGGAGTGCAGGCAGATGCAGCCAGTGGTTTGAACAAGGCACCAAGACAGCACTGTTTCACCAAAGTCCACAGACCACTGTGCAAAGCCCTGTGTGACAAATTTTCACCCTCCTGTGTGCTCCATGCTGCACTTGCGGGACTGTGCATCTTTTAAGAGACACATTTTCCTGATGGTCCCTTTGGTCACATAAAAGCTGCTAGGAGTAAATGTCATCGTACAGGGAAACTATGTCTCACCTAGGAGTGTTTAGAAGAATTGTGGTCCTTTTAGAGTGATTGTCAAGACTGTTCATAAATTTGAGGAAGCATATGGCCATTATGGGCTACTGTGATGTGCACTTCTGGGATGAACTGTCTCCAGGGCAGTGCCTCTTTGTGTGCTACTCGGGATATGTTTGCTCTTGTATTGATTACATACGTATACAGCCAGCCACTAAAAGGGGAAATTTGACCCCACAGAGCAGGGGGTCCCAATGTCTCAGCAGGTTTATTGTGCTGATCAATGATACATAACTTTTCCAGAGGAGCCGAAGAAATTGTAAGTCATCCATATATTAAAACAAGTGTGGGGAAAAGACATTTCCACGAAGTATTGTTCGATCTTCTAAAATTAGTATTCTTTTTTTTTTTCCTAAACTATTGACTAATGGATTGAAAATGTTCTAAATGCATCTGGTTTTGAAGACAATGACATTTTTCTCAGGAAAGAAAATCATTAAGTGACAAGTGAAGAATGAGTCTGTCCTTGTCAGTGTGTTTCTCAAACTCAGCTGGGGAAACGTGGAAAAGGATTAAATTAAATGGTTCTCCAAACTCTGAGTGAAATTTTAAATTGTTAGGATTCTGATGGTTTTGTTTTCCTTTCAGGGTTTTGCACATTTTTGGTCTATGGTCCAATTGTACATTATTCCAGAAATCAGTGGGCTATTGCAAAGCTCACCAATGCATGAATTTCCTTAGTTGTAAAAGCTGACATTTCATCATCACACTCTCAACACCTTGGAGAGTTTCCTGTAGGTCCTGGAATATTTTCTGCTTGCATCTGGCTGCTCCTCCATGATGAAGCTGAACATCGGCAACCACCCCACATTTCAACCCATCAGTAGGCAGCTGCTGCATGTGCCAAGTCACACTGTGCTGGAGGTGACATGCCGTTTCATTGCCTCCGTATGACAATCCCAAACCCTGGGAAAGGTTGTACCAGGGCTCTGCCAGAGCAATGAATAACTTTTGTTTTGCTGATTTGAGACTGACACCAGCTGTTATAAACCCTGCACTTTGTACCGAGGTCACGTCAGACCCACCCCAAGTCCTTTTTTGTATTTGTTTGAAGAGGTTAACAACTCTAGGTCCAGCGCACAAGGTTCATAGAATTTTGCTCCTATTAAGACAATTCATAACTGCATTCCCGAGTCCAAGAAATATTCTATTTCATCTTAGCTAAAAACCTGGAGCCAATGGAAGGGAATGAAACAAATATGGCTTATGGGTCCTCTTGGTTACAGCAGTGTCCCTTATTTGTAGACGTTTCCATTGCCATCAGGAGAGGCAGGAGTGGATTCTGCTGTTCTAGGGGTGAACACATCTTAAGCTGCTCATTCTTGTATTAGTGGCAGACATATATAACAGCTTAAATATTCTTCACTTGGAGGGAAACTGCTCCTGTTGTAGAAAATACCAAGTGTGTTACATTAATTACCTTTCCCTAGTAAGAGACCAATGCCAAAAGGCTTGTATGATGTAAATGAGGCAACATTTACCAGAGTCAGTGGAGTTTGCGGGCTTGGGGTTTTTTTACTTGTTTGTTTGTTTGTGTTGGGCTTTTTTGTACTTTTTTTTTTTAATGTGGCTTATTGTCTTATTTATGGTTGCTAGGCAAAATTTTTGAAATGGCAGTGATGCTATCAAATTTGGAGGGGTAAGGACAATGTTGGTAGAAAATGCAGAACCTTTCAGTAACAGAATAGAGGAGTGCTGATTTCTTTTCTTCCTTTTTTTTTTTTTTTCCTAAAGCAGAGCTGAAGTTTAACATAGAAAGAGGGGAGGGACTCCATTGTCCCTGCTGTCTTTTAGCAGATGGCTTGTTTTATTGATAATGCTCAAGATAATTAAAAATAAAAAATAAAAATCCAAGTGTCCAGAACTAATTAAAGCCTCATGCTGGTGCTTGTTTTCAGAGTTCGAGTTTGGGTTTGCTCTAAGATGTTGTGACTGTTCCCTTGATTTGACTTGAGAATGGTGAGAAATAGTTGAGGAGCTTTTAGTTTCTTGAGATTTGCATTTGAGTTTCCTTAGGGTAGATGATTTCCTGATAAGGGTAGAATGTGACTTATGTCTTGGAAGGAACTGAAGTCCTGGGATTGCTGTTCCTTGGGGACCATGGAGAGGAGGAATGGGCTTGTGGGGTGGGAGTCTGCAGGTATGTGAGGCATTTCAAAGCAATTCATTGCTCTTGCTGTTGTAAATTGTGCTGCTGGTGACTACACAGTTACTGGGAGGAATATTTCCTGACTCATTTAGAATTTCATGAGCCACAAGCCATTCCAGGACTGTTTATTTATCTGGTCTAGGAACCAAGACAGAGCTCTGCTGCATATTTAGATGGGGGAAAGGCAAAGAATTTTAAGATAAGATTATCTTCCGCTCCTCATCACAGCACTCACCTAAAAAGCTTGCACGGCATGCAAAACAGGGCCTAATGGTAAGCTATATGGTTTTGAGGATGCTGCACATGAAAACAACTTTACTGAGTAATACTTTTTACCATTGAATACCTCTACTAATTCTTTTGTATATATGACTAAAATAAAATATTGTTGTGCAATCTTATGAAAATTAATCGAGAGACGTGAAGAGATGTTCAGGAACCTGGAACTTCTGTAAGACTAAATTCTTTCATGTCTGTGGCTGTTGAAAGCAGAAAAAAAAGAACAGGTGAAAAGCGTCCAAGTTGAAGATTCTCATTGCTGCAACGGGCTGACAACAGCCGGAATTAAGATACCAGGAATGACAGTATAGAGACAGTCAGAAATCAAAGAGCAATGGATCTTTATAGAGAGCAATGGATTTTATATTGTGGTCTTTCTGTTCCAGTTCTGCAAAGGTTTCTGTGTACATTTTAGGGAGGAGAGAATGACTGGCTGCTAGTCCTTGCTGTGGAGTCAGCTGCAAGAGTTGTCTGAGGTGGCAGAAGGGGTGTGAAGATTGTATAGAACTAAAATGGAGTCCTATGAGGTTTTGTGTTTGGTTTTCTACCTTTAGTGTTGGCACCACTGTGCAGCTAGTGTTACAACTACACATCACTCTTGCACTGCACTGCCACCACAGCTCTGCTCTCTCTTAGTTACTCTGCTCCTTTGTAACCCAAAAACCTTCAAATCTGTGCTCTACTCTTGCAGTGAAGGTCAGAGAAAGCCTTCAAGAACACCTATAGAGCTAGTCGTTGTGTGAGTTGTCATGTGTACCGTCCAGGGCTTGCTGAGGAACTGGAGCTCTGCTTTTCCTCCTGGCAGAAGGATGTGGGCGGAGGTTAAGATGGTGCTTTGAGCCTAGTTTTGCTAATGCTGTATCTGTGAGCAAATTGTTACTGCTATACAATAAAGTCCCTGTCTGTGAGCTTAATGGTTACAAAATAATGACTGTACTCTGCCCATGGGTCACTGATAGGTGTCAAGCAAGGGCTTTGTATGGGGAGTGAATGGATAAGCCTCATGGGGATATTTTGTAGCCTGGACTGGGGCCGTGGGATGTGAATGTACTGGAGTAGGCACAAAATATCTCTGTAAGGAGATACTAAGGTTATCAGGCTGCACAAAGGCTGCCTTGGTCCAAGACCATTCTGCATCTTCTGCTGTTCAAGAAGGAATCCAAGATGGTCAGGGCCAGAGAGAGATCCGCAATGCACAAAGGAAAGCTTGATTTCCTAATGTAGTGTATATAGCTTTTTATTAGCTTTCATGCGCTGCAACAAAACTCATCCAAGCATTAAACATTCACAGTGCTAGAGAAACCAGTGAAGTTCAGGAACAAGTAACTGCCTTTGTGATTTCATGAGGATCTCTGTGTCTTTGCAATTCTAAACGCTGGCATAATAAATCCCAAAGTGCACTTTTTTTTTTTTTTCCCCCCCCCTCACAGCAGGTGTGATTAATACAGCTGTTAGCTGGTGTGTCTTCTAGAGGAAACAATTGGCAGCTCCTAGGTGGATAAGCTCCGGAGGCCTGAAAATCCCTTAATTTTCTCTGTATTTGAGAAACTAAGAGATAAAATGAAATTATTTTTTCTCTTCATATCCATAATCAGACACAACGTAAAGACAGTCAGTCCTGCAGTAAGCATTGTGGAGAGTACTTGTTAAAGGNAAAGCAAAGCTGAAGTTTAACATAGAAAGAGGGGAGGGACTCCATTGTCCCTGCTGTCTTTTAGCAGATGGCTTGTTTTATTGATAATGCTCAAGATAATTAAAAATAAAAAATAAAAATCCAAGTGTCCAGAACTAATTAAA
>WEIS01035342.1:0-10719 GCA_013389965.1 Todus mexicanus
CTTCACAAATTTGGTAGAGGCGTAAGATGTAGAGCACACTTACATTCAGGATGAGGTTAGAATTGCTTGCTGTACGAATAACACACTTGGTCTGCACGCATCTTCCACAGCATTCACCTTTCACTGGTTGAAGTTCGTATCCCTAGATATTAAAACGAATTAAAAATTAAAGCACTATGCTAGATGCATTTTTGAGAAATTAATGAAAATACACTAACCCACTGATTGATTAAGCTTTGAAATGCACTCTAGATTTGTGCCTTTGTATGTTCCAACCCAACAGGAGACAAGTAATAAAAGTAGGTTGGAGATGAAATACATTAAAGCACTATAATAAATATGCCTAATACTTAAATATAACTCCATTAATCATAGAATGATTTGGGTTGGAAGGGACCTTAAAGATCATCTAGTTCCAACCCCACTGCCATGGGCAGGGACACCTCCCACTCAATCAGATTTCTCACTCAGCCTGTATTTGCGCTTGGGATTGCCCCGACCCAGATGGAGGATCTTGCTCTACAGAAAGCTCCAACTAATTCTCCTGATGGGAACTGAATACTGTAAATTACACAGTCCAGCTTCAAGCAATAGATTGCTCAAGAACATTTGTTATCCGCACTGGAGCTGGACTCAGGATTTCTGCTCCCTGCTCTTTGCTTATATCACCCATTGATCAAACTACTTTTCACGTACACGGGTATTTTGGGGGTTCTTGGGTTCTTTGGTTTGGTTTAAGTTTGTCACTTACCGGTTGACAATCCATGTTGCATGGAACGTGTTCACATGAGATGATATTCAGTTGAGTGCTGGAGTTAACTTTGTCAGTGCAGAGACAGTTCTGGCACTTATCAACAAAGACTGAGGAATTAGGCTGTAAATTTGAAGAACAAGAAAAAGTTTCATATATAAATGAGGTCTACCATACATACTTTCCTTAATTTCTGAGAAATCTGTAAACCAAGCAATGGAAAAGGAAACAATCATAAAGACTATTGGATAGTTATTTGGTTAGTCATTTATCAAGGCAACATTTTAAACACTGAATTTAATTTAATGTTGTCTTTACTGAAATCCTATATAGGAATGATAAACTCAGATGTTAAAAGGACAGGTGCCATACAAACATCTGTGATAAAACAATTACTAGACCCAACAGAATTTATTAGTAATCTAAGTCTGTTCAGAATAATATTTATTTACAAGTCTTTTCCTTTTTGAAAGCAGAGTCTTAAAACTGCAACAAAATGCTGACAGTAAATGAGGACTAACTTTCTAAAATGCATGCACACTTAACTCTAACCCCAAATCTCCCTCTGATATAGACATACAAACAACTCTTCAGTCTCTTTCACACACAGCAACCTTTTCAGAAATTATTTAGGCTTTGTAAAATTGATGAATTCCTGACAGGGATTTGAAAATCTTTAAAATATTGATTGTACTAGATAAATCTCCACATAGCACTCCTGACAAAGTACATTAACTGGTCTTTTAAGCATTTTCAGAAGACTGTTGAAATAGGAACTTACCAAGAACTCGGCATTCTCGTGTACACAAACCCTCTTGGGAACTGTTAACAAGCAAGTAGTTAAGTGGTTACATAGGGCAAAAAAAATTGTCATCACCCCACTGCAGTCAAACTCCACCCCACTCTAGTCAAACTCATTTCTTCCACAATTAATCACCATATATGTGGTCAAATACTTTGGTTATTCCCCATTTCTGGTNCACAATGAATCACCATATATGTGATCAAATACTCTGGTTATTCCCCATTTCTGGTAGCAGATAGGGACATGTATAAAATACAAGAACCAATACTGCATGCCCAAAAAGTGAGAAAGATTTGGCCCAGCCTACACAATCCAGTTCACAGCCAAGAACTTAACAGGTACAAATAGCTCCTTGCTTCAATTACCAAGAACAAAGCGGACTTTGTAAATCTGTCTTCTACTGGGGATGCATGCGGGGATGTTTTGCTAGATTAAGCTGAGACCACAGTCCCAGTTAAGTCTGTAGATATTTTTTACAGGTACTTAAAACCAGAAAAATGGAACCTGAACTATATCTGACTTAGCAGCTGTTCATCGTAACCATAGTAGTTGTAACCCATGTTAATAGTAACCAATTTGTAGAATCTGTGTGTGGGCTATTGCACACAGTCTAAGTACGTGTGATGCTAAATTACTTAATACATAACGCTGGTCTTTGTAGTACATTTCCAAGGGACTTACCACAATCGTACACAGGACAGCACTGGCCACTGGGAATATGAGAATGGACTTCGAATCCCAGGGGACACTTGAGGTTTTTAGGTGAGCACAAGCTTGTGTTGCATTCTGGAAGAAAAGGAATAGATCAGAAAGTTCACTAAATCAGAGCTACTAGAAATTGACATCTATCAAAGCATTTAGGATAGACTTTCCATTGCTAGGTAACAGTCCAAATCCTCTCCAAAGAGACAAGCTGCAGAAAGAGAACCCATTTTTCCTAGTTAAGCCAGGCACTGGATTGGGGAATGCTCTAGTTCATGGAACTTTTTCTACTACGCAATCGCCAAGTGTTAAAAAAGTATCACAATTCTTTGCAGAGAAGTAATGGACAACTGTGACTCTCTCCAAGATCACATGCAGCTGCTACAAAACGAAAAGCCACATAGAATTCCACAAGCTACCTGCATTTTATTTGAATAAAATGTGGTCGTGAGCTCAAAAACTATAGATATAGTTACGCTGAGTTATTGCAATATTAAAATACATTTTCCCTAACACTGGGTAAGGTGATTTTTAAAAGCATGAGGGAAGATAGTCTGCTGTAGATCTCTGGTGTTAAACTAGTTCAGTTCCCTTCTACCTTCTACTCCTAAAAGGTATAGAAAGATTAGAAAGAGAAGTATAAACTTACTGCAGGTGACAAGAGGGCAGCAGGGGTCTTTAGGATTGACTTCATTGACCTCATAGAAGCCTTCTCCATCACAAGAGGTCTTACTTGGTTTAGGACATTCATGAGGCTCACATACAATGCCACTTCCACCTTCCAGGCAAATACAGTCCTGACAGTCTACTGTAAATCTTTCCCCAAACTGTCATTAAAGAAAATAAAGTGAGTGATCACATGGTTACCAATTAAAAAAAAAAGTAAAAACAGAAATGAAAAGTTGGGAGACCACAAAACAAGATTGCACCAGCGGAGACCACCCTCCTCTCCCCACCCTCAGTGTCTACTTGAAATACAAAGGCATATGGCAGCATACCTCTCTCGGAATCATATCAACGCCAACACAGCCTGTGAGAAGACCAAAATAAATTTCCATTACCACTCATATAACAGTAGATTTCTATATGTTGCATGAGATCCAACAGCTTGCAGCTGGATCTATGTTATATGCATGAGAAGGAAATGAGCAAAAGGAAACAAACACGTCTCCAAGTGAAGCAGTAAAACTCACCGCAGGTTTTCACGCAGACATCCACAGCAGGGTCGTACAGCATTGTGCCATTAGGACAGAAGCAGCCTTCCACTTGCTTAGTTGAAGTTGCATTTTGCTGACTGTGTGGGACAAAATGTTCAGAGGAACACTGTTAGTGTCATAGGCACACAGAGGAGGATTATCCCAAGCAACCTTACAGGTAGAGTGGCAAATGATCCGCACATTTGCGATTTCAGGATTGTCAGTGTTCATGTCTGGTACAGCCAAACAACATTACAGGCACCCAGACAGAGGATCAAGAGAATACCGGTGCCAAATTGGACAGTCAATTTAAGATGTGACAGGAGGTTGATGACTGAAGACTTTTATGAGCTGTAACTAACAGTGAAGGAATGATTTACCTTGATTTGCAGGTCATCTCGGTAGTAGGACCACATGCTCTGTATTCTTTAGTTGGAGGGCAGCTATAAGCTGGAATGGGAGAAGAGAAAGGAGGAAGAGCTCAGTTACAATATCATATAAAAGCCCCATGACTTTACACTATAAACACTGACAACTCATTTTCCTATGTATCTTTGATAATCTTGAGAAGCAAAGAGAAAAAAACCCACAGATAGCAGACTCGTATCTCTGAAGCCACAGAGATATAGCACCATACTTTACATTTAGGAGATTAAGTGAAGAGTCTACACCTCGATTACAAACTTTTCATGATTTCAGTCTCTCTTGAAGAAGTTTGCAAGGGGAAGGGTATTCCTACCCTCCATCCTCCTCTTACTACAGCTGAAAATGAACGCCTGTGTCACTAAATGCAGGGGATGCCTGCAAAATGCAGAAGTGCCTGTGTAGGTAAAAGGATCTACTGATACAGATGTTTCTGGCACAGTCAATAGGTGTATATTTTTGCAGGCTCATTTTCATTTCTTCATTTCTCTTGTTAAAAATTCTACCAGCAAAATTGCTTAAGGAAAGCAGCTGGTGCGATTTACTGATGTGTTCGCTGTTCAGAAAGCAGTATGACTCACCGCTAGGACATTCTGTATAAGCTTCCCCAACAGTTCAAGATAAACAGCCGGATACTTACAGCAGACACCCTTGGTGTGGCCTCTCCAGTCAATGCACACGCCTTGGTCAGCACAGATGGCAGCGTAGATCTGCAGACTTGAGCATTCCAGGTCTAAGCTGGGAAGTACACAGCTATCGAAAACGCAGGCTGCATAGTACTTGTCAGGCCGGACCAAGCCATGGCATGGCTCGAACACACTAGAAACAGAAACATTTGTCGTTATTAGTTGCTGAATAATCCAGGAACTCTTGGATGTGCTTAACATGTTATAATGTGGCAACAGTGGTCCTTAAGGAGATGCGAATAGGGCCTATTATTGAGAAATTTTTACTAAGAGCCCTTATCTAGATTATAAGCTTTCAATATACCTTAAAGTTTTCTCCCCTCTCTTACAAAACGCTCAGGCACCAGTATTTTCTGTCCAGGAGTTATGTGAATATTATCAAGTGCAACCATGGACTACTTCTCTGAAGAGATTTTAGTTGAATTTTTTTTCGTTAATTCTAACACAACATTCTGAAAATGAAGATCTCTGTTTTCAGATGGACTCTGTTGACTCCTAACTGAGCATGGGAAAAGGTCAGAGTACTGGACAGCCAAGGGCAGAGAACATAAAAGAATGTGAAGAATATCAAGAAAGTTTAATGTAGCAGGGTTGGAAACAAACTATCACCAAAGAATGATATCTAGAAACAGTGAAAGGAATGGAAGCAACCCACAAGAAATGAAGCAATAGTTAGAAATGCTTTTAATTGAGAAATGAATCCTGAAATTGCCACTTCATTTGAAGATCAAAGGCTTACAAATCCCAGAGGAACGTTACCTTCCCAAAAGGAGCTCGCAGATGGCAGATTCTTTGCAAGGCTGCACTGGGGTTGTGCTAGGTGCGTGGGTAGGAACAAGGCCTGGAGTGCACTGTGGTTTGGAGGGATCAGTGACTTGCCAATGGTCTGCCATGGTTTCACAGTTCTCTGCAATAGCTCCATTTGGCAGCATGCAGTCATCAGCGGTGTTGTTATTGCAAGTACCTAAAATTGGCAAGGGCAGAAAGAATTCACTCATGGATTTGTTACCAAATTCCATTAGTCTATATAGCAGGGCTGTTATTTATCCATTCGTGGCTTTCCGAGAGTACAAAAATGACCAGAGTAAGCCTTACCACACTGTCCTTGAGTGTTGTTGCCAAACAGGCTGTGGGGCATTCGGATGGAGAAGGACAAGCCATTGTAGGTCACGTTCATTTTCAGTTCAGGAATCTCCACGACACGGTTTATGCCGGACTCATAGATGCTCACGCCAAATTTCTTATAAGGCAAAGCCACTACCTGTTTGTTTACTGTCACCTAAGAAACAAAGAAAATAGAGGGGAGATATACATTTAGTTTGACTTCAGAAAACAACTGATCGCTCGTTGCTTTGCATTGGAGATGTAGTGTAAAGGCAAATAATGTGCTTTGCTTTTAGTTGCAACAGGAATTTCTCTGTTTCTTTTTATATACTGGAAAGTCAAACCTCTCTGAGCCACAGAAAAGGTCTTTTTGCTAAACTAGGTGAAAATTCAGAGTTTAAACTAGGTGAAAATTCAGAGTTTAAATCAGCTAAATACTAACACTCAATGGGTTTATTGGAATGACTATGGCACTGAGGACTCCCTGTGACAGCGCAATATAAAATTCTCCTCAATTCCTAGCACACAGAGTTTTAACTTTCTTGGCATAAAGGGAATATTCTTGTAGGAAAATTAAATGAAATACGTAAGTCTAAATCTATATTCTTTACTTAAATACAGTAGCCACAACATACCTATGGAACCGCTGCAACCTAACTTGTAATATGCCCACATAGTAATGCAGAAAAATAAACCAACCCAACCCCACAAAAGCCTAAAAACCCAATTTTGAAGCCCCAAAGCTGGGGCACTGTGTTTATCAGTGAAATAAACACAGAACAGCCTCTATTCTGAAAAAATTAAAAGGTGATACCAATCAAAGCTGATAATAGTGCTTTTAAAAATGCTTAAGCCCAGTACTTCATTGTAATGCCTAATTCACATTGTGTCTTCGCATTTGACATTTACTCTTTCCCTTTGTTACGTTAATATTAATTTTAATTAATAATTAATTTATATTCTTAACTCTTAGCAATTTGTCCACATCAGTATATTTAGCAGAGATGAAGCACTGCAAATATTCAAGATAAAAAAGGGAAGCTGTAGAAATTTTTACCCACATTCAGAGTCAAAAAGCCACCCTTCAAAGCGGTCCTATTTTATAATGCAAACTGATATTAGACCTAAAACACATATTCCTTTTAACTTTTTTCTCCCTAACATTGTGAATATAATTCTCAGGTTGATGCTGTATTAGTATTTTAATCAAGAAAACAATGGTAACATTCCCCATTACCTCCACTTGCATAGTATTCGGCTTGACTGTTGCTATGCGCACTTCCTGAGTCTCGTGTCTCACAATGAGCGTTCGAGGACAGGAGACCACATCCCGTGCATCGCAATGGTAGTTATCAATGTACACACCAAAGTTGTCAACTTTCTTATTGATCTCTTCCACCAGGACGTATGTGCAGTTCCCTTGGTAGCTGTAGTACAGCCCATCGAAGGTCATGTAGTGCGGGTCTCCCCAGCCCGTGCAGTAGCCTACAAAAACCACACGGCTGAGGTAGCTTCTTATAGCAACATATGGAAGTAGACAAGGCTACAAACAAAGCCTGTAGCTGTTGAATTCATCTCATCTAAATTTGTAAAGAGCTAAGTACCTAAACCCCATCAATAACAGAGAAAAACAGGCACTTCCAGGGTGCAGTTCATCTGACATTCCTGACAGACATCTGAGAAGGGGATGAACCACACCATGGATGTACCTTTACTGATAGTCTGAACAAGCAACTTATAGTCAGGCTCTTCCTGCCTTTCCTGGAAGAGTGGTGAGGCATTGGAACAGGCTGCCCAGGGAGGCGGTGGAGTCACCATCCCTGGAGGCGTTCAAAAAACATGTAGACATGGCACTTCAGGACGTGGTTTAGTGGTTCTGATAATGTTTAGTAGACAGTTGGACCTGATGATCTTGAAGGTCGTTTCCAACCTCAATGATTTTATGATCGGGAAACCAACTTATTCTACTAACACAATAGTTACGTAGAAATAATAGCAATTTAAGTAAATGTCTCCCATTAGCTAAAAAGAACCACTGAAGCACTCTCAACACTAGTATTGCTCCCCGAGGAGAGATAATATTCCACAGAATATATACTCACAGTCACACTCCCAGTGCCAACAGCAGCCGTCCTCATCGATGACTTGTACAGGGGAAAGCCCGTTGGCACATGTAGGTTTAGGAGGTGGGTTACAGATCACGGGAATCACCTGGACCTTGTCATCTTCTATACATACTGCCTTAACGCATTCACAGAGCCACCACGTGTCACCTGGCTGTGGTTGGAATGAGATGGGAAGAGGGAAGAGAGAGAAACACCTTATGAAGAAATCAGAGTGACAACAGTTACACCTGAATATTTTTTGTCAATACACATGGCATTTTAAAATGGTACCATTTTGTCCACACCAGAAGTCTGAAAACAGGAGGGAAGTGCAGCAGCTAGCATCACCAAAGCCTTCAAGATGAGCTAGCACTGCAGAGAGCTGATGAGTGAAGAACATCACTTATAATAGTCAACCTGAAGTGGGAATAGCCTTTTTTGTGTTTCAGCTCTCTACACATTAGATGTCTGATTTAATCTCATCAGCTAGACACTCTCTCTGATCAACACTGAAAGACACCGATCAATATCGGTGATTGATATATGATCAACCCCCTTCCAAGGATGCCTAGAACAGATCAGCTAAAGCTACAGTGAACACCAGCTATTTGGGAAGTAACGCCTAGGTTACTAGGTGTTTCTGTGAGGTGATTAAGTGCCTGTTTAGTGATGGAATGCATTTTTTCTGTCTTCCATCAGCTTTTCAGACATATAATTTTTATCCCTGCAGATCTCCTGAGGAGGTTGGTAGACATCTAAGTCATGAGGAGGTTTTAGAAGTGTACAAGCCATCAGCTTGTCGGTGTCTGAGGTGGAGGGTTCTAAAAAATTCAGAACTCTAAGCCAAATTTCACAAGCATTTCAAAGTGGTGATCTGTTGCACAGTCCTCTTCTGAAACCAGACCACGACCGCATATGACTCACTCCAAACTCAGACTAGTTTAGCCCTGTGGTTTCAAGTTGGGCTGCACTATAAGCACACAAACAGCTTTTCCCCATTCCAAACCAATTCAAAAGCAGGAACAGAAAAGGTAGTTTAGCACCACTTATCCCTTGGTTACCTCTTCATCAAAGCCGTCCTAGGATACAGAGAAACACTGAGCTGTGGCCTAATCCCTTGAAGAAAGTCTTTATAAAACTATCCTTGAAGAACTGAACATTTGACAGCGTCTAATCTGTCAAACTGAGCATCGTTAGAAGTCGTGTTGATCCCCAAGAAAACAGGAAGAAATACAATGGACCAATATTTCCTTTTCTGTCCAGATTAATACCTAATCTGTATGTTACTAACATAGAAACCACATGGCTGGTCTCCACCCAAAGTAGAATGCTAAAAAACCTTGTATCTACTCACCGCATGAGTGTCATTAGGGAAGATAGTGCAATTTTTCCCAGGGGTGGTTGTTGGTGGACTTGGAGTAGTGGGTTTAGTAACTGTACTGGGCGTAGAGCTTCCTGTAGTGGTGACTGCAGTTGATGTTGCTGTTGAGGTAGAGGAAACAATTTCGGAGGTGGTGGTGCTGATGGTCGAAGTGATTATGGGAACTTCAGTAGAGGTTGTTCCGGCAGTGGTGGTAAAAGACTGTGTTGGGGTTGTACCAGAGGTGGTGACTGGCACGGTGCTGGTTGACCCTGGTGGTGATACAGTGGGGCGGGTTGTAGGCTCTGCGGTAGATGGTGCCGAAGTCGTGCTGGGGGTGATGCCAGTGGATACTGTTGGAGTTGCAATGGTTGTTGTTGAGCTACCAATTCCTGTTACCATTGTGGTGCTGTGAGGAGTGGGTCTTGATGGTGTGGGACCTGAAGTGGTTCCTTCAGTGACTCTAGAGGTGGTTGCTGTCTCTGTGCCTGTTGACACCGGTGGTGTTGTTGGCTTGTGAACAGTGGTGCTGGCGGGAGACGTTGTGCTTTCTGTTCCCGTTGTTCTAGTTGTTGTTTCTGGGGTTCCTGAAGGAGTAAATGTAGTTGTCGTCTTTGTCGTTGTTTCAGGCACTTCACTCCCTAAGACAGGAAGAAAACACGGTATTTTTTAATTAAGTAAGCAAGGCAAACTGCATTTAACTTCATTTCACTTTCTAATAAGCAAACCAAATTCAACAAAGCTAAGCATAGGGTATTTCGACAGGAATAAAGCAGAAACAGCTTTATTAATGGCTTTTGCATAGCAGAAAGATTATTAAAAAATTCTCCTACATCTTGCATAAGAGACATTCCCATAAACACTCTATCATCGACCTATGTTGGACAGAGCAGCTCTCAGTGGCGTTAGAACTTTATACTCCAGAGCAGAGCTTAGCTGTCCTAAACACCGGGGGAGTTCATTCTTCACAAACTGAAAGATAGGTTTAGATTGGACAGAAGGAAGAAATTTTTTATGACGAGGGTGGTGAGAGCCTGGAACAGCTTTCCCAGAGAAGCTGTGGATGCCTCGTCATTGGAAGCCTGCAAGGTCAGGTTGAATGGGCTTTGAGCAACCAGAAGAGGTGAAAGATGTCCTTGCTCACTGTAGGGGGAGGGCTTAACCAAAACATCTTTAAAAAGGTCCCTTCCAACCCAAACTACACAATGTTTCTGTGATACGTGAGAAATATACATCAACTACTCTCCCTCAGAGTCATCCAATTAAGACACGCTTTGAAGTTGCCGATAAACCTTGATTTCTCCCACAGCAATGCCCCAACTGACAACACAGACAGAGAATTACCTTGTTCTGCTGTTGTTGGAGGCTGTGGGTGAATGGTGGCTGGTGTTACTGGCGGAGACGTGCTCACAGTAGTTGAGATGGGTGTTGATGGGACAGGAGCCTCTGTTGTTGTGCCCAGGGTGCTGCTGGTGCTACCGATGGGTGGCACAGTGGTGATGGTGGTGGTGGTGGTGCTGGGGGGCACCGTGCTGGGAGGAGTGGTGCTGGGGGGCACTGTGCTAGGGGCAGTGGTGCTGGGGGGCA
>WEIS01035349.1:0-36345 GCA_013389965.1 Todus mexicanus
GGATTCCAGTCATGTGGCATTTCATTTCTCACAGAAATGAATTCTCCGTGGTGATACTTAAGTTTTACAAGGTAATGGATGAATTTGAATTTTTTTGTGTGTGATTTTCTTTCCCTTTTCCTTTCAGTTATTTAACTTCTACCCATTCCTCGGATTTCTCCTCAAACCTCACAAGATGATACTGGAAAAAGCAGAAGAGGTGTGTTTGATCTTAAAGAAGTGCATCAAGGAAAGCAAAGAATGTGCTAAAGAAAACAACCCGACAAGCTACATTGATGCGTTGGTATTGAAACAAGAGGTATTTTATTACAATTACCATTTGATAAGTTGACAATTATTATTTGATGACAAGTATATGATGACAAATATATGTGACAAGTCCTGAGTCGATCAGATCATCGCTGCCCAGAGCAGATACGTGTCGTGTGATGTTGCAGAATCATTTAATTTGCCCAGTTAGTTCATTTTTAGGGGACAAGATCTCATGTGTGAAAATATCACTGCTGAAAATGGAGGCATTTCTGTATCAGTAAATCAACGCAGTGAATCTTGGCACATGTAATGCACGTGCATCCCACTGTAAAGTCTCTGAAGACTAGGTTACCAGAACTAGTTCTCTCTTTCCATGTTGTTTTGTTGTGTTTTTTTTTTTTAATTTCCCTAAAGGAAGAAAGTAAAAGCAATACACTTTTTCATGATGCGAATGTATTGGCCTCTGCGCTCGACCTGCTCATGGCTGGCACTGAGACAACATCCACAACATTGCAGTGGGCCATCCTGCTGATGATGAAGTACCCTGAGATTCAAAGTAAGACATCTTTATGGTTTTGCTTTTCATATGTAGCGCACTGAAGTGCTCTGCAGTGACTTTGTAAGTGATGGTCACCTGTAAAAGCTTTGTAGCCTCTCATGCATCCAAAATTGGAGCACATGGAACCTGTCCATCTCTGTCCAAGCATTGTATGCTGCCATTCAGGATGAAAGCAATGGAGAGGTTGTTGTCTCTCTGCTCTCATGGGCTGGGCAACCTTCTGCCCTAGGGTAGTCTAACCAACAGTCAGCAGGAGTTGAGATTTGAAGGTGATTTACCTCTGAGGAAAACTCACTTTGTGTGTTTCCTTTGCCTGGCAGAAAAGGTGCATGCAGAGATTGAGCAAGTTCTTAGCCCTGGCTGCTTGCCTACATTTGAGGACCGGAAAAACATGCCATTTACCAACGCAGTGATCCATGAGGTGCAGAGATTTGTCACCCTCCTGCCACATGTTCCACGGTGCACCTCTGTTGACACCCACTTTAAAGGCTACTTCATCCCCAAGGTACTTCAGACAAAGAGGGAGGCTCAGCACACCAGTGACTCACAGGGTAAAATATCACAAGGAGTGGGGGAGCTTAAAGCACAGGTGGGGAAGGGCCAGATCCCTAATCCCTCATCTCTGCGCCCAGCCTGATGGCAGTGTGACTTCAGAGTTATGCACACAACCTCCCAGTCTTTGTAATCATAGTATAGTTTGCGTTGGAAGCGACCTTAGAAATCATCTAGTTCCATCCCCCTGCCATGGGCAGGGACACCTTCCACTAGAGCAGGTTGCTCAAAGCCCCATCCAAACTGGCCTTCAACACTTCCAGAGATGGGGCATCCACAGCTTCTCTGGGCATCCTGTGCCAGTGCCTCTCCATCTTCACAGTGAACAATTTCTCCCTAATATCTAATCCAAATCCACCCTCTTTCAGTTTAAACCTGCTACCCCTTGTCCTATCACTGAACTTCCTGATGAAGAGTCCCTCCCCATCTTTCCTGGCCTCCTTTAACTGCTGGAAAGCCTCCAGACTGTTCCTTATTCTCTTCAATCTCCATTCCCTGTAGAGCACTTCTGCCTCTGGAGTACCATGGCATTGTCTCATTGCCTGCTCAAGGCAAGCAGAGAGCAGCTGGGTGAAAAGGAAGCCTGACCCATGTCTTTCTTTCCCTTCATAACTCAGGAACAGCCAACAACCATTGCTGTTAATCACATACTAGTCAGTAATTCCAGTGAACTGGGTATCTGCACTAACTAATGGTCAACTGGTCACATACAAGCCCAGAAATTAGTTCTTCAGATACAGAACTTTGTTTGCAGACAGAGCCCAAAGGGAGGAACATTACATGGCTCAATGGGCAAAGCCAGAATTTTGCTACATCCACACATGCTAAAGCAGAGCGTACTTGTGCTGCAGGGAACTACGGTGATTCCTCTGCTCACCTCTGTGCTGCTGGATAAAACGCAATGGGACACACCAGATGAGTTCAACCCCAACCATTTCCTTGATGCGGATGGGAACTTCGTGAAGAGAAAAGCATTCCTGCCCTTTTCCACAGGTAATAAAAGCATTTGATCTTGCCCCTCAGAAAGTATCAGCCAAGTGGCAGGATCTGAGTGTGTGTTGGGAACAGCACAGACATCAGTGGTAGCGATGGTTTAGAAATACCCTCCCCTTGGTTTTGATATCTTGCAAACAGCCCTTCAGCCCACACTGGGAGGCACACTGGGCCATTGTGTTTAAAGACACCACTGGGACCTACGTAAGACTCAATGGCTTTACGTAAGAGTTCAGCCTTCCCTCTGCCTTGGGAAGGCTGGTTTCCCAGATCAGTTCCTCACAGGCTCAGAGTGAAACAGTCCTGTTCAGATGCCTGTAGACCAACAGTGATGGCTGCTGAATATCACATCATGGTCTTTTGCACTTCTGGGGTCTATACTGTCCCTCACACTATTGCTACCAAGTAGTAGGGAAGAGGTGTTGGGTTGAGCCACCACTTACCCAGTCACTCCACCAATGGCTGTGCTTTTGCATTTCAGGGCGGAGAAACTGCATTGGAGAAAGTCTTGCCACGATGGAGCTCTTCATCTTCTTCACAGGCTTGATCCAGACATTTACTTTTAAGCCTCCACCTGGGGTGAAAGAATCTGAGCTGGACATCACTGCAGAAGCTGGGTTCACCATGAGACCCCTCCCACAGTGTACCTGTGCTGTGCTGCGCCAATAAACGCAAGGCTCTGAACTGAGCAAAATCTACGTGATTGTGTTGTGCAGAGCCTAGAAGAAGGAGAAACCAGATCCCTGGGCAGTAGAAACGAATAATGTCTTCTTACTCAAAGCCTTGCAAATACTGATGTAATATATGCTTAAATATACACTTAAAATATCTGTTCAACAAATACTTTTCCATGAAGCAGAGGAGGTCAGGTGGGTAAGGTTACCTGGAAAATTCCAGTGAGATACATGACTGGAAATGACAGAACAGCCACTACTTTACATGTCAAATACACAACATAAGAAAGTTACTCTGCTTCTGAGCTTCCAGGAGAGGATGCTTCTCAAGAGTGGATCATTTCTTCACTTGGAGAGCAATATTAGATACAAATGTTCATCATTTGGAGAGCAATATTAGATACAAATGTTCATCATTGTCTAGTCCCTGCTCTTTCCCCATTCCCTGCTGCACATGGGACAAATTCTGCAAGGTCTTTGCTCCCAGCCGTACTCGCAGGTGATTGCAGTTGGACTTATACAGAGTGAATTTGTGGCTGGCGGGCCACTTCACTCCAGTACGGGCTGCAGGGCTGGGCTGGCTGGGACTTGGAGGGATCGCGGTGCCATCTCGTGGCAAAAAGAAAATAGAAATTGCATTCTGCATAACGCTTATTGCTCTGGCCAGTGCACAGAAGGGCTGCAGACACAAGGCAGCCTTTGTTTTGCAAATCTATATAGTTGCTGCAATCCTTGCACCCGCTCATTGCCTCTCTGAGCACTGGAGCCCCTGATCCCAGCATCATTCTGCACTAGGGGTGGCAAGCTGGGCTGTGCAACATGCTGCCCTGCCAGCTGCCTGTGCCAGGAGCCACAGACACAGTCTGAGTTGGATTTGTTCAGATTTTGCTTTAAAAGTCAACCACCTGTCCTGCCCCAAGATATTTGCCTTCAATTCAAGTCCGTGTGTTGTAAGGCACAAACATGTTTTGCAGCTATACAGAAGACCCTCAGGGCCACTGAGGAATGTGGAAATGGTATTTCCACCCCTGAAGGCTGGTGTATTCTGCTAGATAAATACGTGGGTGAGTCATAATCAATGTTCTGCCATCGTTTGGCTGAACAAATAAATGGGAGGCAGGCACTTTCTTTTGTGGAGATATATTTAGCTGTCTAATTCAGTGTGTTGAGGAGTGAATTCCATCCGTCTAACACAGGCACAAGTAGGTTGCACTTTTCAGTGGAATCAAAGAAACCTGTTTTCCTTGGATGTTTGTACCTGGTAGCTCACGGCTCTTGCTGAGGCTTAGATATTGCACAGTCTGCTGAACCTCCATACGTGACCACTGCTGTCACAGACTCTGCTCTGCCTGCTGGAGAGTGCCTGTGCAGCATGGAATGTCCAAAAAGAGCAGGCTCTGAAGGCTGCTGTGCCACCTAGGAAAGGATCCACCTCTCTCCTCTGAGGCCAAGAACCCGAGAGCCCATGGCAAGGGATCAGGTCTGAGGTTCCACCAGTGAATTTGTGCAGACCTGAACCTAGCCCACTTTTGTCCCCTGGAGTACTAGATTGTTGACATATCTGTCGTTTGAGTTCTTGTTATTTTTGGAGGAGGCTAGAGCAAGAACTGTTCTGGACTCTCTGAAGCTAAAGGCAAAAGTACCTTTTTATTTTAGCAAGGCCAAAACTTCCTTCATTGAGTTAGTATATGGCTTGCTCCTCAATTGTTCTACCTGTGTCTCCCTGCCTTCCCTGAAGAAGACCCCCTTCCTACTGCCACCACTCCTCAGGAGTGACATTGCCAGCACGTGATGCTTTGGGAGGGAAGAGGTGAGAGGCTGAGAGTCCTAGGCACTAAACAGAGGGACAACACCAGCATCAGTGGTGCTGTGGTGACAACTTTTCATTCAGCCTCTGCAATCAAGAATTGAACCAAGGCTGTTCCCAGGATTGATTTGTAGTCTGTAGTTGAGCACAAAGGGAAAGCTCTTTGCTCAGGAGAAACCACTCTGCAGATAGGGAAAGTCTCCTGTTAAGCTGTTTTTTGCTAGGATGAGGGTATGCAGAACCTCTTACTTGTGAGGTACAAGTAAAATTGTAATATTCCTTGTCACTCTGGGCTCAGGATCAACCTTTCATGGCATTTGCATTTCTGTGTAACGCAAAGTTGGGAGGCAGGTGCGTGAAATATAATGAAGACATGGGATTAAAACTTTATTTGGTTGCCATGAAGAGGGAAACAATGCGGTAAAGCACATGATATGAAAATGCATATGGAAAAGTGGCAATTTGCAGGCAGATAAATGGATGAAAAATTGCCTGAGCTGTACACAAACTGGCGTAAGACTGAAGAATATGACAGCAGATCAGGGAGACAGGGCAAACTGCCAGAGATACAGGGGAAAGGAAAACAACCAAACCCAAGTCTCATCTAATCCCTGACCCCAATTCTCCTTGCATGTGTGTGTGTGCAATGCAAGCACTCTGAGGTTAGACACTATTTGCAGGAAAATTGCATGGTTGGTTCCAATGGCCAGATCATCCCAAATACCAGATTGACGGCGGATGTTGGCTCTTAACGTTACCCAGGAGGTCTGAAGAGAGGAACAGTGTTTACTCCCATTTAACAAGGTCAGGAAAGACAGACATGCATGAAATTAGAAATGAGTCTAGTTTATTTTTCTATATCATTAGCCTTTTATGATCAGTTGCTGGTACCAATTCTCACATGGCCTTATGATTTAGAACGCAAACTGAGAAATGTAGATCTTCTTTCATTCAGACTGTGAAGCAATGTTGAACTTGATGATAACAGCACTTGCTTATCAAAATGGGTTTGCAAACTCTGAGGCATCTTTCAGAACGCTGTTCCAAGACAGAAACAACTTTGTCCGCAAATCACATGAATTGATCTGGGTTTTTTTCACTCCCATTGTTTGATTTGGCTGCCTGGCCTGGTAGGATTTTGCTAGAAGCTATGGAGCTTGGAAGCTTTGGAGCTTTGAAAAGTTCAGGAGGTACCTATGGATGGTTCAAGTGTGTGACCCACAGTGTATTTCTGTAGCTTTTAGCAAATTGTGGCATGTATTTCCTCAGGATTTCAGAGATATTTTTGTGGCATTATGAGCCTCACTGCTTTGCCATGGGAGCCTGGGTGTCACACCTACTACTCATAGGCTGCATCCTCCTCACCAGACCACCTCCTTGGTCCTTCCATTGGCCCCATGCACAGTCTGTCTTGAGACGTGTGTGTTTGTCAGCTGCCATGGTGGTTTCTAACTGATCATGTCCACCTCCTCACAGCACAGGAGCAAAGAGGGCATCAGCAACCTGTGGGGCAGATGTAACGGTGGAGAACAGTGGAGTGGGAGTGGATGAAGACAATGGGAAGGGGATGTGAAAGAGAATGATGTGGCAGGATGGGAGGATGATGAGTCCTAATATAGCTAAGTTGGGTCTAAGCAGCTTCACCAGTTTTTGGGTTGCTCTTCCACAAGGCTGTGGTTATTCACGCAGGACAGCACAGGTTGCCTGAGGCTGAGGCCTTAATGTGAAAGTTGTTTGGGGGACAGTAAGGTCCAAGTCAGACTCTGAAACTCCTGGCTGGGGTTGAAAAGTAAATGTCTGCAGCAACCCTACAAAGAAGACAAACAGCTCCATCTTGGCGAGGCTTTCTCCAATGCAGTTCCTTCGCCCTGCGGATGAAAGCAGCATGCTTACTTGATGGCAAAATCAAACCAGAGTATTTGCCATGGACATGTTAGCATCCAAGATGCTGTAACGGAAGCAAGAGTGAAACCCTGAAATGCACCAAAGTGTTTTGGAGCAGAGGAGCCCATGTTGCTAAAGCAGCTGTCCCAGTCACACGGGCACTGTGTGTCTGCCTGGTCTCTTTTATCACACAGCTGCCTGCAGCAGCAAGTCACAGCCATGCTACAGGGTAATTATGCATTTGTGATGTACCCTCTCCTCTCCGTAGCTCTTCCAACCTTCTCAGTGTCTTTAACCCTTTCTCTTTGAAAAGCAGCCTGATAAAATGACACCTCCTCCCTAAGCAGTTTTCCTGTGGAATTTATCCTAATATCCCACTTTTAGAAAAGACTGTGTTTCGTATTTGCTACCCCCTCTTCATGCTAGATTCGCAGCCCATGCATGATGGTCCCTGTATGGGTGAATCACTTGGCAGACAGCGACTGGCGGACTGGCTTCCTGATGTCAGAAGGTGCTGCTGAGGGTCTGTGGTTGGAGCACATTCTGGAATCCCTTCAAGCCATCCTTTCAGAGGAACAGCTGGAAAGTTTACGGTTACTTGGAAGGATTTGTAGGATTCTGCAGGAAATCTCCCTTTATAGTACTCATGGGCTCCTGCAGTGTTGGGATTTGTTAAACTCCCAGCAAGACTACTCCATCCAGCTGTGCCCCCTCGAAATGCACCCTACTGCAGCCATGGAGGGCATCAGCTGGGTGGAAGACCTTTCTGGAAATCAGCAACCTATGGAAGCATTTATGGCTGTTGAGAAGGCACTGGATAAGTGATATTTCTTCTTTTAGGATGGCTCAAGGGAGTGTTTCTGATATCTAACAATTGTTCCTACCGCTAGTGCAGTTTGAGTCTCAAGGGACTTCGCTTTATGAGTCTCCAGGGAGAGAATGTTAATTGTATTTTGCAGGTGAAATTGAGATTTAAAAAAATAAAAGAAAAATATTGTGACTTGACCAGGATGTCAGTTGGAGGTAATACCATGATGCCAAGTGCTCTGTCACCTCTCCTAACTATAGGGCTGTGCTTCTTCATCTAAAGGAACAGGGCTTTCTGGGAATCCTTGGGAGATCTTAGAAGTGCCACTGGAAGAATCACTGTCCCAGGTGATTTGTAGGAACAGTCCACAACATTGGATTTAATATTTCACAGTAGGAATAATACAGTTTGATGAACTCTGTCCCATACTGGGTCTCTGCTGGCTGTAATACTGAGGCAAGGTGCAAGGCTTATTGGGACCCTCCTCCTTGGCTCTCTAGCCTCAGCTCTGTGCAGATCAGCCCTTTAGTTACCTGTAGAGAAGGGCAGGAAAGCCTCCCTCTTTACAAAATTCCCTTCAGCATCAAGGAAATGGTTGGGGTTGAACTGATGTGGTGTCTCCCATTGTGTCTTATCCAGCAGCACTGAGGTGAGTGATGGGATTACAATTATACCCTGGAAAAAAGCGCATGGAAACACAAAAGATACCAAAAGTGCTCTCTTTTGGTTCATTTTGTGACAAAGACTTTGGTGTCCCAGGAGATTTGCCACACCTGGGGTAGGTGGAGACCCTGAGGGTTTTATCCCACCAGCTAGCAGAGAGAGAATTCAGTGGGATTTTCCCAGCAGTGTCGTGGGTTGAAGCCAAACCCCATGAGGTGCTGTGAAAACCTCAAGCAGAGGGTCAGATCCTGCAAATTCCCTGGCAGATACTTCACTGTGCAGATGGCATTGAGGAGGTAAACCAGGGTCACTCGTGCAGTGAGGAAGTCCTGAGCGTAAGAGGGATTGAACTGAGTCCTACAGTACCAGCCTCTCTGGGCTCAACATATGCCCTAGAGAAGAAGAAACTCTTCTGGAGGTGATTGGGTGCTTACTTTGGGCTTCAGTCCTCTAATTCCTTCTAAAGAAACCAGTCTTTAATGGCACTAGGAAAGATGAGGAAGGTGGTGTGTTCCTGGGGTGGAGCAGTTACCTACCTTGGGAAGGAAGTAGCCCCTGAAGTGGGTGTCAACAGCAGTGCAGCGGGGAACGTGGGGCAGGAGGGTGATAAACCTCTGCACTTCATGCAGCACCGCATTTGTATACGGCATGTTCTTCCGATCCTCGTATGTGGCCCAGCTTCCAGCTTTGACGGTTCTCCCAATCTCCTCCTGCACCTTTTCTGGAAGGAAAGAAAAAACAAATGGGATGTTTCCTAGAAAGGAAGCCAACTCCCTCCTTGGATTCACCTTTGGGAAAAAACGTATCTTTCCAGGGTCTGGAGGGAGAAGATTCTTAAAACACCAGCCTGGGTTTCCCCTCTAATTCTAATTCAGGCACATGGATGGTTTGTTTCCCCAGCACCATGCTTTGATCTACACATACCCACTCTCCTAGCAAGGCAAAGGGACTATTGTGTTGTGACTTTGATCAGCATCAGGAATGCATAACAATAAAGAGATGGGATTCAGCTCTTCAAGCAAAAGAGCTTCTGTAGATCTGAAACCAGACCTCACCCCTCCCCATGTCAGCCATACCATGGCTAGAGTGTAGGGAAAAGGACTCACTTTGAATTTCTGGGTACTTCATCATCAGCAGGATGGACCACTGGAGTGTTGTGGCTATGGTCTCTGTTCCTGCCATCACCAGGTCGAGTATGGATGCCATTAAGTTGTCATCATGGAAGAGGCTGTCTTTCTTATTTTTCTCCTGGAAAAGAACCACAAGAGGTAAGAAAGGTCCTAAAACCATCAGTCTTGGTATTCAGCAAGCTTGGGAAATACTGTATAGCCTATGACACTGTTGACTATGATCTTGTGTTTGTGAACTGGCTGAGAAAGTGGATCTGATCTTGAATGCACAGCATCCACCAAAGATGGGAGCACCAAAGTTGGGAGGTTTGGAGTGGAGTTTTGGTTTGGCATCCACCTCCACCCACAAACAGGCTGAAGCCCAGGGCCAGATGCTGTTCACAGTCTCTGCCTCAGGCTTGGAAACAGCGTCTCCCCTGTACAGAAGGAGGTTCAGCTAATTCTAGCTCCGAGGGACTCCTCCTGCCCAAGGGCATGTTTGAATCTCCAACAGGGTTCAGAATGACCTTCCAGGCTATTTCTGCTGAGCTTCAGGACTGTACTGACCCTTCCTCCACATATCCAAGTAGAATACTAAGTGCCCAAGGTTGGAAACATTAGAAAGAAGAAAAAACTCAGAGCCCAAATATTTTGTATTGAATGAAATCAACTGATGTGCAAAACTGCCAAGTGTCTTCTTAAGTAAGATGCAGGACAAGGCTAGGACTTGTACTAATGATTTATCATTTAAGTACTTTAAGTGTATTAATCGTCTTGGAGCAACAGTATCAATGACTAATTGATTTGTTGTCATAAAAAGAGGTTGTCATAAAAAGCAGAGTCAGCTTCCATGCAAATGCATGCATTTTCTACTGGAAACAAGGAGGTGATCTCACGTTATTAGTGCTGCTGTTTCAGGAGTGGACTGAGACAGTGGCTTTCATACCTTAATTTTGATAGAAAAATCTTTGCAGCAAATTACACCAACTGTAAGAGAGTGGTGTCTGGTTGCAATACCTCAAGAAGGGATTTCAATAGGTTTACATGTTGTGGCTGAAATCAAGACTCAGCAACTGTTTTAGGTAGAAAATCCAAGAGAGACATTGCAAACAGTCAACAAGAGCCAAGCAGCCAAATACCTCTTGTTGCTTGAATATCAGTGCATCAATGTAGCTCCTCACGCTGTTCTCATTGATATCCTCCCTGCTCGCCTTCATGTATTGCCTTAAAATAACACGCACATCTTCTATTTTCTGAAGCATAATCTTGTGGGTTTTGAAAAGAAATCCAAGGAATGGGTAGAAATTGAAATACTAATGAGGAATCAAAAAAGAGAAGCATTAGGTCTGCAGAAATATTAACATGCTGAAGTAACTCCTTCTTAAGGTATGATATATCAGTCAAGTTTTGTCTTGTATTATCTTACTTTCCCAGGAACTTCTTGGGCAGGTTTTCATAAGGGGGGCTTTGCAACCTTTGAGCCTTTCTTTAGTACTACCTAATTTTAAGCATTTATACTGGTTTTGTGGCAACAGATCCTCAACCAGTAACAGTCTGGTCAGCCTCTCACCAGAGCTGGGGCCACCAGTCAGTTTAGATCAGTATGAGACTAGTTAGGTTTTTCCAGCACCAGTTATGAAGGGCTGGGTGTGATAGTTTGAAGATAAGCAAAGTTTTTCCTGGTAGTCTCCAAGGAAGCATTTTTAATGCAGTCTGTGGAATCTCACTCATTTAGACATCAGCACTGAATGTGTCCTTTTAGGAAATGCAGCAAAGACAAAGAAGGCCTAGATGGGGCAATTATGTTGAAAAAGGAAAAAAAAATAAATTCAAAGAATCTGTGGAGCTAAACCAACCATAGTTCAGTTCTCATTTTAGCTCCACACAGATGTGCAGGATGATTCAAAAGGAGAGTAGCAAAGGGGAATCTGGCAGCACGTTCATGGTGACCAAGGCGGTATGTGGAGAACTGACACATTTTAGGTGTAACGGCTGATTCTGAACATTTGAAAACTGCTGAACCGAATCCTGTGGTTTGTGTGGCTCACAAATGTAATGTGCCAGTGTAAAAAAACATTAATCTGTGGGACAGGTTACTTACGTTCAAATACGGAGATCCTAGAAGAATCATAACTTCATCTATGAGTCTTAAGAGAGTGAGAAATGTTGGGTCCTTATAGTCAAACCTGTCCCCAAACAGCATGACAAAGGTGACGTTGATTGGAGCACAGTTGAAGGACGGCAGGCTAAACGGCTCCCCTGCAAAGGGAGGAGGGTGGAAATGTTAGTGAGGTGTTGCAGCAGCAGTGATGCGTATGAGGCTGTGCAGCACCACGATGGTCTCCAGCTCACCTTTGAAGGATTTGATCATCTCGATAAGGAAGTGAAGCTCCTCAAAAATTCTCCCTTCTATCATTTTTTTCCCCATGCCGAGGTTGCGCATGCTGGATACGGTGAACCTTCGAGTTGTTCTCCATGGCTCCCCGATAGAGAAGAACAAACCTGGAGAGGCCGTGAGACATCGCTGCTGGGCTCATGCACAGAGCAGACCCACCACATGAAGCAAAATAGGGGACTGGATGAGGAGGGATCTCCGTAAGTGTTTCTGCTGCCCAGTTTCCCACAGATTTGGGGACTAAAGGTCTCCCATTTCTGTGTGCACCATCCCCGTATCCTCTCATCTCCATTCTCCCAGTCTCACTGAGCCTGTAGTTTAGGAAAAACAAGTTCCCGCCCAACCCAGTCTGCCCCAGCCCTCTCCTGAGTGCAAGATAATTCAGACCAGTACTAGTTGGCTGTAGAGATGGGGAGAGATGTTGGTCTAAGTCAGTCATGCAATCTTTCTGATCCTGTTTGTTTGCAAGTCTAGGGCCTCAAGCAACAACATGGTGTCTTTGAAGCTTTGCCCTTTGTCCTATTGCAGTCATAAAGATATTTTATCTGTGGGAGATGGGATAATTCAGTCTCCTCAACAATGGACAGTGCTGAACTGTTTTATGGAGATCCCCAGTGACATTGTATTTTCAGCAGTGGCAAAAATACTATCATTTGGTAGAAGTCACTGAGCTCATGCCTTGATGACTACTAACACTACCACGCAGGGATGGGTATTTCACTCCATCAGAGTGTTGAAAATAGGGAAGAAAAAAAATGGTGTCAATAATCCAAAAGCTATCTTACATTGTGTCAGCTAGAAAACTGGATTGCAGCTGCAAGGTTTCTAAATGTCTTTGCTCTTTCTAGAACAAACACTATTTTAGAGCCACATAGTTTTAATTTGGAAGGCAAAACTTCTTTCTCTAAAAATGTCAAAGCAAATTTCCAAACTTTATTTTTAATTTTTCTTTAATCTAGGCACTTTCATCTGAATAATCCATTCTTCTAAGTCAACAAAGTGGCATTTTCTGAAGAAAAAGATGTTTCACCGGAAAATTGACCATTGTTACTCAACAGCCCCTGTGAATTTACGGCTTTGGGTCACCTCTAAGTGCCTCAGACTTGGGCTGAGAAGGTAAGTGTCAAAGGACTTATAGTGCAATCCTGACAGTCTCCCACAGGGATATTTTACATGTAAATTAGCTCAGAAAAAGGCTTTTCTCCCCATTGATTCCTTTTCCTTATGTAGCGATAAATTCATCTATTGATAATTATGGTTGGGTAATTTAATTTCTAATTGTAATCCTAACTTCAGCCTGTGACCAGCATATAAAGCTGCCTTTTGGATGCTCAAAGCTGAAGCCTCAGCTGAAGCAGAGGGTGGAAAAACATGGCAAAAAGTCCTCTGAAATACTTGGTTGCTCTGGAAAATCCATGAGGTTGATTGTGGGGGCAAATTTCCAGCCTCAGCCTATTGCTTCTGCCTGAGCCAGTTTCACATGGTCCATCCAAGAGCTTTTGTGAGGAGACAACGTGCAGGGGACTGGTGATGTCCAGAATTGTGTCACCTGGTGGTGGGAGAAAGTGAAAAGCCCTACAACTCCAAACAGCCAAACCAGTTAGTCCAAAGTCCCCTGAAAGCATGGGGAAGGTTTGTAAATGTGGTGGTGATGGAGAGTGGCTCTCATTGACGTTTTACAGGAATTAACCCCAGAATTACCACGGCGCCTTTAAAAATCCCACTTCTCACCCTCAAAAATTTAGGATATGGATTGGCTACAAGTGCCTTAGCAAAACTGATGACAATGAAAAGCCAGGAGGCATTGCATGAAAGCAACAAAAGCCAAATATTTTCTGCCAGCTTGGCCTCAGGAGGGTCCAAGGGGGATGTTTAAAAGCTGGGCTCTGGGGAAGCACAGTTAGGCTGACACTAAGCGACGGTCTCATCCCTCCCTCCCGCCCCCGCTCATTTCTCTAGTACCGTTTCCGTTCTGAATTTGGTCAAATATTGGGATGGATGGTCTGTCTACAAACTCCTCTGTGTAGTTCACAAGCGCCTCCCGCACAACTTCATACCCGGTCAGGACCACAACTTTCTGGAACCCAAAGTGGAGGGTGAAGATGGGGCCGTATTTTTCCGCAAGCTGAAAAAGAGGCGAGCTGTGATGGTCAGGAAAGGAGGAAACATGCGTGGGGCAAGTGCCCCTTGCTTTCTGAAAGCACATATTGTGTCCTGGTGCCCTGCTGGTAGTGGCTGTGGAGCCGCTACCTGCAGAACGATATCTCTGAGCTGGAGCTCATCATGGTCAAACGCGAGGCATTTCATACAGTTGCTTGGATTTTAGGCTTCTCGCCATGCAAGAACACCCACTCCCACCAGTGCATTACTAATTTGGTCTTGCTGTTAAGGAGAAAGTAAATGAAAAACAAAACATTTCCCACCTAGATTTAAAGACCGGACCTTAAATGGCAACACAAGTTGGCAAACCAGAGAAAGATGAAAACACAGAAGACATTTCAGTGCAAATAATGATGCTGTCACACAGGAAAGCAGTGGTACGATGCTCCTCTTGTACCAAAGCACTCCTGTGTCCCTGCTACTAGACCAGAGGAGCTGTTTGGCCCATGCCAGGCGTTTAGTTTGCCCTGTATGACCACAAATTGCAAATGTGTGCCCCTCTGCTTGGACTCGGCTTTGGTACCTACCTACTGTGTTCAGCTGGGCACAGCAGGGAAACCCACAGCAGGAGCAGGAGGCTGCCCAAACCACTAACTGTCCCCATGCTGTACACAAAGGGCTGCTCCTTTTGCATGTAGAAGGCACCCCAGGACAAATTCTCTGCAGCTCCCTGCCAAAGCTTTGCCTTGCTGGGCATTTTTCAAAGTTAATGCTGTGCCTCAGGGGGCTGAAAATCCCTCCTGGAGCATGCAGTCCTACTGACATGTCCCACATGTGCCCCTGGAGCCGTGTGCTGGCCACAGCTCCATGCTCCCCTTAGCAAAGGAAAGAGGTCTGCAGCAGAGCAAGGCAGGCTGAAGGGGGAATCCACACTCGGTGAGGACTGTGGTGCGTATGCCTGCTGCTACTTGCCTGCATTTGACAAGGGCAAGACTGTCATGCCCTGTCAACCCCTGCCCATGTATCTCCTTGGCGCTGTATTGGGGATGGCAGGAGGCTGACTACTCCTGCTACTTCTGTCCCATCGCTGTGGCTGCATCTTGCTACCTGGCAGCTTGAAAACAGCACGTGGGGACAACTGAGAAGAGTTTGGTCTGGGCTGGAGCAAGGCAATGAAAAACCATGGCCCAAACACACGGTGTATACATGCAGCCTCAGCCCACACCGGGTCCACCGGCAGCTTTTGCAGCAGAGAGGGGGACACCTGATGGAGCCCAGCCAACAAGTGCTGGTGCCTGCTGCTCAATGCAGTCACCACTTTTTGCTCCCTGTGAGGTGAGATGGAGGGATAACCCCTCTGGAGTAATCTCAACGTAAAGGCAAACATAGGCAATACCAAATATAGCCTAGCAGGTGATGAAAGCATGCGGAGGTAATTCCAAACCGCCGTTCAGAGGCTGCAGCAACATCTGCCCAGCCCCACTGGGTAAACTGACCCCAACCCTGACATTGCCCATAACACCACCAGGTGCTGGGAGCCTCACCCCATGGCAGAGCTAACCCACTGCTCCCTGAGCCCCGCCAGTGTTTGCTGAGCACTGGTGTTACGGGAGCCTTGTCGACGCTTGGTCATGAACCGCTGCTGTCTGTTTGCTCACTCTCTCCCTGACCCTGGCGCAGGTCGGTCCCCGAGGGTGCTGTCTGTGAAGGCGAGGAGGGAGTGCTCAGCAGCCTGACATAAACCCCCCAGGCTGTGCCAGCCTCATCTTGCACCGAAGAACAGCTTGCCACTGTAAGTCGGGTAAGTTGTCTTAATTACAGGTTAATAGAAGAGCTTACAAGCTATTTATTCTGGTTCCTTAGCACAGCGTTTCCATCACTCTCTCGTACTGCTGTCGAGATTTCAATGTGTATCCAATTCATCGAGAGAGAAGTGGATTTTGCAATGGGGCATCTGGATTTAGCCCCCTCCAAAGCAGTTTTGGGGTCACTGCATCGTAGGATTCCCCTTGCCAGTTCTCCAGGTGGCGTGGAGGGAAGCAATTTCATTTCTTATTAGTTATGTCCTAATGCTTTAAAAGATTTCCGGGTGTCCAAGCTGTCAAATTAATATTTCAAATCCCACAAGCATTATATACTTCATGTACATCATCACAATTACATGAAGAAATCCCATATTACCCAGAGGTCTTTTTTAATGATTGGTTGCTCATTGCATCAACACAGACATTAGCTAGAAGAAGCACAGAAAAAATATTATAAAGCAATTTCACACCTTTGCATTTTAGTTTGAATTAAAAAAAAAAAAAAGAAAAAAAAAAAAAGACCAAAAAAAAGGAAAAAAAGACCAAAAAAAAAAAGACAAAAAATTCTCACTGATATATCCCAGGCAGCTTTAAAATCTATGAGGGTCTGGGTTTGGGGGTTTTTGTCCTACCTTCATTAGTGATTTATCTTGCCTTCTAAGATCCACCAAGTGCAGGTTACCAATGATCGGTAGAGGAGTTGGACCAGGAGGAAATTTAAAAGCCGAATTTTTATAGCCAGTTGAAAAATAGAGTACGGCTAATAATACTGCTGCACACAGCAGACAAATTAATGTAGGATCTGAGACAAATGAAATCAAAAAAGACATTTTTTTTTAGGAATAATCTATTTTGGGGGGGATTAGAAGCAATAAAAATGCAGCAGCACTGTTCGGTTTCTGCCAGCTGGCTTTCTGTTTGCTCTCTGCGATTGCTACAAGCACTCGATTCTTATTAAGGTTTGTAGAGTACCTAAATAAATACTGCATACTCCACCCTCTTTAAACACCTCAGAGAATGTGGTCTAAGCAGTTTGCAAAGCCTGTCCAGAAGTAAAGAGAGTTTCAAATTACAAACCCATGCATGTGTGTGCAAGAACACATACATGGGGAAAGGTGCTTGGCATTCCTCTATAACCTCCTCCTCCCCCTGAGACCTCAAGGTCCTTCATTAGCAATGCTATGACCCTCCAGACACTCTGCAGACACTGGGAAATAAAAATGCTTCTTTGAGTCCTGTTAGAAACCTCCAGATTCCGATTTGGGAAGGGTTTGAGATCTCTGTGTTACTAGAGAGAAAAATAGTATTGTTCTGGGAGACTTTAGCTTTCTTGATGTCAAGTGGAGATCAAAGGTTGTTAATAATGGTAAAGCCCGTGTATCCCTGGGGGTTGTAGCCATAAACTTCTTCATAAAGTTGGCTTTGAACTGCCCAGAAGGGATGTGATTGCAGACTTTGTGTCTGAAGTAGAGGACATGTAATAGCTAGCCAAGGAAAATTAGCTTGGATCAAGTGATCATGAGTGGATTCACGAGTGGAATAGAAAGACAAAATTAGATTTGAAACTTCTGGGAGGATTCTTCATTTTGCAAGAGCAGCTTGTCAAAGAGATTGAGGGAAGAAGTTAATGAAGCCAGGTGACCCAGCAGACTTCAGAAGGGGAACAAGGCAAGAGAGCAGAATTATTTTAAGTCAAAGATAGTAAACACCTGGAGCTTGCATCCCTCATAAAGCTTTAAATATTGTAGAGAAAGAATTGAGATCTACTGGGTTGAACAGTGGTTTTCAGGAGGATATTGGGAATAAGCAGCCAATGAATAAGATTGTTCAGGGAAGAAAGAGCTGTCTTACCCTATCAGGAAGTGTAAGGCTAAAGGTGCATTTATCCAAAGGTTAGATCATATAAAGGCCATTATTCAGCAAATACGGGTTCTCAGCCTTGCAACTGCAAAGAAGGTACGGAAGGAAGTGGACCTCATCTGAAGTGGGGCACAGCTATGGTTAGCAAACGGCTGCTTGGTTGCACGCTGGAGCTGCCCGCATGGTGTGGAGATGTTACAGCACAACAGCCGCCCAGAAGCAGAAGCAGCAAGTGTGTTGCAACATTTCTGGGATTTTTCTTTTTATTAGTTTCCAAGAAATGGGCTGGAGGCAACAGTTTTTCTTCAGAGCATGCCTAGGATGACTCAGCCTTGCCTGCTCAAGTGAGCAGAGAGGCAGAAGGGTTGTAAAGACAGGCAAGAAGGATCAGGGCTGGCACAGGGTGCAGAACGTGGGCACTGTGATGAGAACTTGCGATGGCACATGCTCCATGCTCTGTGCAAAATGTTTGTTCCTGTAGGGTTTTGTTTGACCAGCAGCACCCTGCAGTGCAGAAGTTACGTGTTGCTGCCGCTCTCCTGGTATTTCATCCTTGCCCTGGGAGCTGCTGAAATCATAAAAAGACCTTTCAGAAAGAGACTTAAATTATCTCTGAAAAGCCAAGAGGGAGTGTATTGAGTTTTTTTAAAACCAGGCTCTGAGCGCAATGCATTAAAATGACAAAGGTAAGAAAAGCTCTTGCGATGACAAGAAATTCCTGTCTCAATAATGTGTCTGGTACGTGTTTCGCTCCGGAGCCGGGCTGCTACGTGCTCCCCTGCCTGAGCACACAGAGCGAGCACAAAACACCTGCCAGGCTCTGACACAGCTCCGGGTGCATTCCTGGGGCAGCCAGGCCCCTCAGGGTGCTCGCAGCCAGCTTGTCCTCCATCCCTCATGTCCATGTGGCAATCCCTGCCACAGCATGGGAACCAGGTGGTGCTGGTGAGGACTTGGAGCAAGGGCATCATCCACCAACCCCTCAGCGCAGCCACTGTGCTGCCAGTTAGCCAGCCTGGGGAGAGCCAGCCAGTAAAGCACCAGCCCTGCACCCTTTAAATTAACTTAAATTTCCCCAAATCTCTGTGCCTTCCTTGCCAATCTCATTCTTGACCACCAGTGCATCCAGGACCACAGGCTGAGGTAACTCCTGCTGGCTTTTACTATGGTAAATTCTTCCTAAGCAAGAGCAGGAGCCACAGGAATTACTGTAAGAGGGCACACCAAAGAGCCCTCCAGAGCCATGTCCAGTTTCAACAGCAGATGTGATTTTCTGCAGCTAGAAATTAAATTATTTCCTTTCAGCTGTCTGTGGCTACGAGCACTCCTCACTCTGCATTGCTAAACATGCCCAGGCTGTGTGTTGCCCCAGGATCCCTGTGCTCACCTCTCTGGTGAGGTGGTGCAGCCCAACTTTATCAGTTTGACCCCAGATCAACTCCATCTTGCAACACCAGATAGATGAACAGCAACAGAGCAAAATATTTATTTATGTAGTAGGAGATAAGGTCAGGCTTGCAGTATTTAGATTGCAAACAGAGCAACAGCAAGACAAATGTAAGCAAATGTAAGGAAGGCCTTCTTGTTATGTAGCTTGTCAAGAGACTCCTTGAGATGTGACCAGAAGCTGGAGGTGGCTCCACGTTACAGTGTATGTACAGGTGCAATACCAGTACAAGTACAAGGTACAGTACAACTATTACAGTGCTGCTTTAGCTGGGTGAACTAAGGCTAGTGTGACGAGTCAGACTGCCCTACTTTGTCATCCCTTTGTATTCTCTTCTTTTCTTTCCTTCCATTTCCTTCCAGATCAGCTTCAGTTTTGTGTTTAGGTTTACTATAACTGTCCCCTCAGTCTCTGTAATTTCTGTTTCTCCCGTTTTTGTTTTCATCCTAACCTGCCCTTCCTACCTCCAAGCCAACACAAAAGCATCTTCAGTGACTCACTGCTCCCTAACCCACATGTGGTTTTCTGCCTGTCTCACAGCACATGAAGCAGGACCTCTCGTGTACCTGCACCGCTGTTCAGCTTTCACACACGTATCACGCCTCCCTCACTGGGTGTAGCCTTGCGGGTACAGCTAGTTGTTCTTACTCCTAATGGCTGCTACATGAATTAAATCATTAATTGTAGTAAGCAAACAACTGCTCTTGGACAGCCGCAGTCTCTGAGGTGTCACCGGCTTTCTACAGAGACCTCCATATGACAAGTTAATGGTATAAGTGAGCAATTTCGTAACAAAGTCTATCCTCCTCCTCCTTCCAGACTCTATTACCAGTTTTACATCTATTTTCACAGTGACTACAGTCAAAATCCTATTACCCCTGACAGTGTTGCAGGTCTCTGCTGACAGAATATAAGCGTTATCAGCTCTGAATTTGTAACTTCAGTTCCTGCACAAGTGGCCAAAGCATTTTTTTCAAGCACCAAAATTTCACTTGCAGTTCTTACTGTGGTGATGTTTGCTCGGCAGCACAGGCTGAGCTGTTTCTCTGCCTGGAGACCTCGCAGTGAGGAAGACAGCTTGAAATGCCAGGGTCTGTGTATCTCGTATAGAGCTGAAGACAGACAGCAACATTTTCTGAAGAGTTGAAACACCATTTTGAGTCAAATGGAAAATATTGTCCCTATTGATCCCAACGCACGAGCCTGAAGCTTGAATTAGGAACTTGTGGATGATGGTTCACACTGCAGTCAATGGCACTTGAATCATCCACTGAAGGATCCTATCTCTGTGGAAGGTAGAGAGATCTAGAGAGCAACTATGGCTCCTAAGGTGCAAGCAGAGAAGAGGGCTGAGCCTCTTTCAGCTGCCTTAAGGGAGTGTGGCCGTCCTGCTGCCCAGCCTCAGGCTGCATCGTCCTCACGCTGCCTTGGGCTTGGATCCAGCTTTAGCCCTACACTGATCCAGAAACTCTTCCCTTTCTGTGGCTGGTCATTTTCTGCCAGTTTAGGGATCTAAGATGGTCAAGCGAGGGATAGGACAAGTGCCTAGAGCTAGCATGAAGCCAGGAGAGGTGAGGGAGTGGTAGAAATGCCTTTCTTAGCAGAAACAGAAAGCTGCTAGACTGGCCCCATCATAAACAGGCTCTTCAGCATAAAGTACCTAATGTCAGTTGGAATGAGCCCATTTCCCAAACCACTTAGATGTTTTCTGATAACTGTCCCGTGCCTGGCTCTTGGCATCAGCCCATGTTACACCCTCGTGTCTGGGACTCTGTAATAAAGATAAGGCAGGTTATATCGCACAATGGAAGCTCAGTCTGAGGCTCAGCTGAATAACCATCCTGGGGAGATTTCTAGATCCACTAAGTGTCTGTTGTCTCCAGCTGGGCCATCGATAATCAGCTTTGCTATAGAGCTTGGACTTTGGGCTGAGAAATTCTCTTAGGGGAGAGCTTCTGATGGGTTACAGCTATAGAGGAGGATTGAAACCATTTAATTCTTTCAAACAGCCCTGAAAACTGCATCTCTGATGTGCTCTTCCAGGAACGAATCACACTGTTTCTGAGAGCAGCACTCAGCGGTGTCTGAAGGGTTTGCTTTATACAGGCACTGCAAGAGCTGTTGGAAGGAATGGCATGGAGAGAAAAATAGCAGTGTCCAATGTCTTCCTTACCCTAAAGCTCATGTACAGACAGCTTTTCTCTCCTATAACTAGACTTGCTTTCAGGCTTGAAGTGTTCACTACTCTAACTCCATGTTGTTTGATCATTCGTAGGGCACAGCACAAACCAGGTGAGGCATGGGATTCAAGGTAAAGCCAACATCAGCAGTGAGGTCTAGGTCTGACTTATCCAGTCCTGGAGCAGGTTGGAAAACAAACTTGCGGAGCAGGCCTGCAAAGAAGAGGAACAGCTCCATTTTGGCCAGTCCTTCTCCAACACAAGCCCTTCGTCCTGAAAACAACCAGGAGAAAAGGAAATGATCAGCACCATAATTGTTTATGATGATGCATGAGACTGTCTAAACTGGATGTACAGCCCATGAGACCAGGCTGATGAGGTAGGAATTTTTTCCTTTCTTCTCTCTGTATATTAGAGCTTCTACTGACTTGGTCTAAAACCACACAGAAGGCTGTAGGTACAGGAGACCATTTAGTAACTATGGGTAAATTAGTATCTCCCAGGTCTTCCAAGGAAGAGTCGGTTACCTACAGCAATAGCGGACAGGAGAAATGACCAAAAATCCTTTATCCTATGTTCTGTGTCCGCAACTTTCATACTTCACTGGAAACTGGTGGGACCTGTGCCATGAGCCTAGCCCCAGATGGTGCACACATTGCCACTCTCACCTATGGAGAATGGAATAAATGCTTCTCTCCTAATGAAGTTCCCATCTGCATCCAGGAAGTGGGAAGGGTTGAACTGATTTGGGGTTTTCCAGTGTAACTCATCATTCAGAGCGGAGGTCAGCAGCGGAATAATCTCTGTACCCTGAAAGGCATCAAGGAAACTCATGGTAGCTGTTTAGAGCAGATCATTTTCCTAGTCAAGCCAGGCCGCTTTCTTTTTTCTAATGTGAAGAGGCAAACAAGACTGAGCCATAGCAAACAGAACTGGGGGATGCTTCCCTGTCCCGCTATGGCTCTGTCTGATACCAGTAGCTGCTGCTCTCTTTCTGGCCTACAAAACATTCCCTTCTTAAAGAGTCAGATCTTTCAAGAAAGGTGCTGAAGTAGAGGCTCCACAGTTGGCATAAGAGCTTCAAACCACTGGGATATTTAATTAAACTCTCTGGTTATTCTGGATTCAAACAGCTGCCACAGACCACAGTCCAGTGCATGTTTATAAAGCTATCCTGGATCCAAGACAAAGGATCATCATGTGATCATCATGGGTTCAACCATGCATCATAGTGCCTTTAGATTTTCTTCTTGTTTACTTTAAAGAAGACTGTACTCAATCTGTGCAGGCTGCTAGCCTCAAAGCTTACCTTAGGAATCACATAGCCTCGGAAATTCACGTCGGTAGGAGTTGATCGTGATACGCCCATTGGGACAATATTGGCAAACCTTTGTATTTCATGTATCACTGCATCTGTGTAAGGCATTTTTTTCCGGTCCTCCAACTTAGGCAGCTCTCCTGGTTCAATGACATGGTTCATTTCTTCCTGAATCTTTCCTTGATGGGAGGAAAGGATTAAGAAACTAATAACCCTCTTATCTTGCAACTGAAATGGCCTCCAGTTTGGCCAAGATGAAGAAAAGTGAAAACTTTGAAGAGTGGTTGGGAAGACTAGAAGGCAGTGAGTTAGGGCATGCAGTGGTTCTTTCAGGTTTGTTGGTGAGCTAAAGGAGCTTGAACGGAGTCACTACAGTACGCCCCATGCCTTATTCTGATCACACACCTTCATTACCCCATAAGATTCAACAGAAACCAGATCAGAATCAGCTCCTGAGGAGACCTATAGTGACGTAAGCCCATAGCCTGCAGCACAATAACGATGGGGGAGCTCTACTGTAACTGTAAACTGGCCCTTAGCCTCTCCCACTTGGCTGGGCTGGTTTATTGCAATTCAGCTGAATAAAATTCCTTTGTAAAGTCAACGGTTGTTATCTCTCAGAGTACTCAGAATAATTACTCTGGACAACACTGAATGAGTTCCACTCCCACAACCTAAGCCTTAAGCATGCAACAGTGTATTATATATAACAGGACTTCTCAGCCTTACTCTGAATTTCTGGGTATTTCATCATCAGCAGAAGACCCCAGCGCACAGTTGTAGAAGTAGTCTCACTCCCAGCGGCAAAGAGGTCCAGGGTTGAAAACAACAGGTTTCCGTTGCTGAACGCAGTGTGGGGTTTCTTTGACTCCTTCAAAACATACAGGTAATAGGCATAAATTCTACAGCGATACCAGTATGTGACTGTGTTGCTACCATTTTAACCTGCATTTTAGCTTTTTGTGACTTTATATGCTCTGGGAAACTAAATCTTTAGTAATTCAGTGTATGCTGTGTGGAATTTGTCTGGTGCCAAGTGTATGTGCAAGCCCCAGGTCTAGATATTAGGTTAGCTGGAATTTAGTTACTGCAATGAAGTTTATCACTGTGCCATTCTTGCAGGAAGGTTTGGGAGGATCTCCTCCTTATGTGTGCTGAGTGGCAAGTTATTTCACCCACATGGTACATCTTGGCAACCAGATCCCTCTAACCAGCAGTTTCACTGGAGCTATTGAGTGAGTACAGCACAGCTCTCTGTGAGGATGAGCTTCGATATATCCTGCTCACTGCTGTTCTCCTGTTTCCACTCACTCCCAGTCCATGACAGATGGTCAATCCTAGTAATAAGTCAGAGCTAAAGGAAGAGAAAGAGTCTGGGACTTAGCTTTAAAGTACCTGCTGTTGCTTCATCAGAAAGGCATCAACAAAGCCTGTTAAGTCATTTTCATTGAACTCTTCTTTGTGTTCCTGGAAGAGCTTCTGGAGGAAAGCGTTCAGTTCACTGATATTTTGTAGCACAGTCCTGGAAGCTCCAGAGAGAAATCCAAGGGATGGGTAGAAATTATATAACTGTGGAGCAAGAGAAGTCTTACTGTTATTTGGCATTTTGAACACTTGCCAGTCTTTCAACTCACACTGCTGGTCCCTTGTCCTGTGCCCCGACATTTCAGGCTGTAATTCCCCTACATTCGCTTGTACTGTCTAAGCAGCTGTGGACAGCAGCAGAAAAAGTGTCCTCTCTGTTACACCTCTGCATGAGTCCTTGCCATGACTTTTGGGAGATTCATCATCTCCACCTTCTCTCAGAGCTTCCAGCTGTGTAGGTGGTAAGACAGATGGTCTCAGACGTGAAAGATGGGAATGTGACCATTGTACTTGTTCCAGGGAAAGCCCTCAGGTGTGTCACATCCTACGGCAGCCCCAGGGACTTGGACTGGCCACCTCCACAGACAGGCACTATTGCTGTGCCAGTTAGCTTAGGCACAGCACTGAGATAACCCAACTACACTGCTCCTAGCAGCTGGACTGAGCAGCCCATTGCAGTATGCCATATGGGTATGCGTGCTGTCGGGAGACAGAGAGGCCTTACCCCCAACATCCCATGAGAGTTGTGCACTCATGAGATAGGAGACCATGACCTGACCTGTCAGACAATTAAACAAACACCCGCCGTTAGCCATTAGCTGGTGCCTTGTGCTGGGAGGGGCTGTACATTGTGTGTAACTCTGACTGTGCTTCTGTGGTGCTTTTTGGGCTTAGTGAGTCTTGAGTGACAACCGGCCACAGACCTCCGAGTGTCTTGGAAAGGCAACTCCACTGGCGTTCAAAGTAGAAGCTTTGTCCAAGGAAGGAACGGGCTTGTATCAGTTGGTAGTTTGCTAAGATTGAGTTTCAGTGGCCAAAATAAAAGAAAAAGAAGCTTGTCAAACCTGGTTCCAGGGGAGGCAGAACGAAGGCAGTTACTCAAGATGTACTACAAGGATGCAGATTTGAGATGGCATTTCAGCACCCATCTCTGATAGGAGAGACATATTGTGCTTTTGCTCTTCAAACAGAGTGAAATAGTTCCTTTTGTGAAGACTTGGGGGTTTTAATTTTACTAATAAGCTTCATAGGCTAAGCACAGGGCCCTAGGAATCTGTGCCTCACAGATACAGCACTGCAGATGTGTTCTGTACAGGCTGGCTGGCTGATAATGTTCTTGTTCTCCAGAAGCACGATGTGGGAGGCCAGGAAAACAAACATAGGCAACCAGACATCCCCTGAAAAACTAAAAGCTAAAACATAAAATCAAGCTCTTACCAGCACCATAGGGGAGCCCAACAGCTTAGTGTTTTCATTGATCAGCTTCAGCAAAGTTAGAAATGCAGGATCATCATACTCAAACCTCTCTCCAAACAAAATAGAGCAGATGACATTGGACACAGCATTGTTGAGTATCATCTTCGTATCAAACGGTTTCCCTGTGTTCCAAGCAACCAAAACAAATGACAGTGTGATTATTTTCGTTTCAGTCTGGTTTCCTACAGAAATTTAGTCCTGAGCTCCCAAAGGAAACACTCATTCACCACCCAGAATGCGTGGCAAGGAACTCGCTTTCAGTGTTTTAAGGCCGTGGTTTAATAACCTACTTCAGCATGTGCTGAACTTTAACCATGAGATGCCATTTGCTCAGAGTTAAACTTTCATTAATCTTTATTGTTCTGTTAGATGTGTTTTCTGTCTCTGGATGGAAGTCTTGATACTCACCGTGATAGGATTCAAAATATTTGATAAGCGAATTTACTTCCTCCAGGATTCGGATCTCGATGGTTCTCTTTCCCATTCCAAAATCTCGCAGTGTGGACAAGGTGAATCTTCTCATAGTTTTCCATACCTCTCCGTGGCTGAATGCTATGCCTAAAGTAAAGGTGTAACATCCTTATGTTACCACTGGTATAAACACTTTTATGGGTTTCTTACATGCTGGTACCAAGGCTGCTTGGTACACACTTACATAAACAAAAAGCGATCTGTAAGAGCATGATGCTCTTTGCTGTAAGAATGTAATGAACATACACAAGCTACAAAAACTAACCAATCAGAAGGTCATTTACCATTTCCTTGTGTCATTTTCCTAAATATGGGTATTTCTGCCCTCTCTCCAAATTCTTCAGCGTGATTTAAAAGGGCATCCTTGATGGTGTCATATCCAGCCAGTACAACAGCTTTCCTGGGTCCAAAATGCACAGTGAAGATGCTGCCATATATCTTGGAGAGCTGTCGAGGGGAATAAATACGTTCATTCAAAACCAGATCTGTCCCCAAACACTAGCACTAGCCACCCTAGGTAGCTGCTAGCCCAAAAGGAGCCTCCCAGCCCTGCCTGAAGTCTCCACGTGCTGCTGTAATGCAGCTAATGAGCAACAGCTATCAATTGCCAGCATCTCTGCTTGCACCCTGTTTGCACAACAAGGTGTCTGCTATCGCTGCTCCTATCAGAGAAGTCAATAAAGTGCCATTGCATTCCTGTGGTGTTCTGCAGCAACAGGCCAGAGTAGCGATACTACCATCCGGAGCCTGGTTAGAAGACGCTGGAGCAGGCAGGCCTGTTTATTTTAATGCTGTTGACCTGAGGCAAGCAGGCGTGCACTCGGCTTTGTGGCTGGAGCTACAAACACTACAAAAACAAAGCTAGACAATAACTCTTTCTTTCAGGACAGCACTTGTCTCTAATTATGGCAAGGTGGGTAGTGTTGCAATCATCGCAAAATTATTTGCTGACCACCAGAAACTTAAATCCAACTAGGAAGCACATTCTTGTAGATAATGTCATAGGAGCTCTAGGCTCTTAGAGCAAATTAAATATGAATCATCTGTTACATAGAAGGGTGGCTTTGACAATCTAATCATTCACTCAGTATTTTATACTTCGTTTAAACACACTGCAAGCCATCCGCTCCAAATGTCTTCTTGCTTCCGATGCGCCTGGGTTACCATTTGCTATGCATTAGATACATTCCGAAAATTGAATTTCAGATTAGAAGCAGCTCCTGTTATTACACCAGACAAATTGAATTTGTTTTCATCAAATGGTGGTTTGACGGCTTGGGAGATAATATTAACACTGGTTCTTTCATCGCCGGCAGCTCATGGAGCATGTGGCAGAGCCAGGGGCAGGGAATCACAGCCTGCGCCCAGCCTTCCTTTGGTCATTGCTTTGCATTAGTACCTCTTGGCATCCACACTCTTTTTTCTCAGCAGCACAAGTATTGGATGTGGCAGGCCTGAAGGCCTAAAGAAAATTGCTTGACAGATTACAGGAAATGAGTCTGGTGCCTTCACATGATATTTGTATTATAAAATCACCCAGTACTGCCAAAAATAGGTGCTCTTCCATACCAGCACCCTCAAACATACACCCCATACCAACACCCCAAACACCTATGGGAGATCAAGACCAGAAGCCCATCAAAACTGTGTTCTGCACAATCCTCTGCACCATAAATGAAGGCAGATGAATGCTGCATGGCTGCTATAGGAATTCTGTACTTTGCAGCCCAGGATGCTCTTTCTTCTATGACCAACTGGAGAATTTCAGCATCTGCACTGCCCCTGCACCATGGCTCTTTAGGTGGCTGAAGTAGTTCACTGGGGCCTGGGTTTCCCCACACACAGAGTACACGACAGGTCACTTAAGGCACCTCAACCATCTCTACAGCAACCAGAAGAAATCTGAATTCACATTGAATTGTCCCCACCTCCCTGTGGGAATACGGCAGACACTTTCTGAAACAAACATTGCTCCTGGCTTTGTAATATTTAAGCCTTTTTCTCTTTTAGAAATAAAACTATCCTTGGAGCTGCTTAAGAAAAAGCAATTTGTTTACCTAGACATATAAAAGCCATGCATAATAACCTTAATAACATGTCTTAAATAACCTTGGCTAGCATATGCATGTGCAGGGGAAGGGTTGAGGAGGCAGAGCTGAGCTTGGCATTGCAGGGATATAATTAGCTGTGGAAATAAATGTGCATACGACCCCCTTTCCTCTGCTGTGGGGGTGATGCTCTCCCTTCCTTCTTTCCTTCAGCCTCTGAGGGGCTCAACGTACCAACACTATGGAGCTGATTGCAAGGGGTGGAGGTCTACACTTGTATGTGTATAAAGGAAGGAATGTGTGTATTATATTGTTATACACATATATATAAATGCATGTATGTGTGTGTATACCTGTGAAGGAAAGTCATTCTGCCAGCCAGCCTATATGCCAAATACCTCATTTCTGCCCTGCACACAATGCAAACACAATCGCATCTCTGTTTCCTTGGTTGCCTTTCTCGCTTCAGGAACTGCACATTTTCCTGCTGCCTGCTTGCTCAGCCCCTACCTCTGTCAGCGACTGGAACGGCTTTTTCAGGTCCACCACATTCAAGTTTCCAATCAGAGGAAGAGGTCGTGGCCCAGGAGGCAAACTGCAAACAGACTTCTTCAAGCTGGTAAGAAAGTAAAGGAGGGAGACCAGCCCTGCTGCTAAAAGGAGCAGCGAGCTAGAGCCCACGTACTGCAGCAAACTCTGCATTGCCATGTCTAGATCGAAGTGTAGCTATGAGCATCTTAGGGTCCCTTTATAGCCCTTCAGTCACTGCCTGAACACACCTTCTGAGAAAGTGGCTTTATGCAGAGAAAAGGACTCTGAAGTCTTGTTTACTTCCATTTACACCAGATGTATTTTTCTTTTTGCCAAATAAAGCACCCTATTTTATTCTGAAACATGGATTATCTTAATCTGGAGCTCCTATTTCATGCACAACACTGGAGCAAGGTGTTTGTTTTCCAGTGAAAATCTGTGTTATGGGCATGTTGTGGTCCATGTGATTCCAGGGGCAGAATTAAGGGACAGGACCTGTGCTGGATTGCTGTCACAGTGCCAGGCTAACAGGACTCAGCTGGACCACCAGTGATGCAATGGAGGAAGCAGGACACAGGAGGGAAAGCCGGCAGAGAAGCATGGTCCAGGGTGCAGCTGGCAAGGAAGTCCTCAGGAAAGACAAGACTGACCAAGAAGGAGTTGGACTGGTGGTGGCATGAAGATGTGCTAATTCAGGACTGCAGACTGGTCTACTTACAGGTGACAGTAAAATCACCTCCTTGAGCAACGGTGTCTTCATTACTGACACTGTTATTGATCTTTGCCCCTCAAATCCTCTACTGCCAATCCCAAAATACTCCTGAAACCATTTCAGGCACTATTTTGCAGTTTACTGCACAGAGGACTGTGTGCCGGGATGTCCATCTCTGTCTCTGAGTATGGTGATGACTCCTTCCCAGCTGTCCTGCCTGTTTATGAACAGATGTATGCAATCCTCTAGCAGAAACCGTCCCCTCCAGGCAATCCTTCTGCTCGGATTGGGAAAGAGATCCGGGATCTTTGTAACATGGGAAGAACCGGGATCCCGCTCTGCAGCTGGCCAGGCAGAGGATGGAGGCTGTGTGGGCAGCTATTGCAGAGGAGGTGCCAGTCAGGAGGAGCACACAGCAGCAGCTTTGGCGCTCCAGGTGCACTGAGTCATGCACCAAGTCAGGGCAGGGTCCTGCAAGAGTCCACGTGCCCGGGCAACAGCTCCCCAGGAGCTACCCGTGCCTGCTGCACCCTTGGGGTTGTCGACAAAGCAGAAGTGATCGTGAACAGGGGACCATGGTTCTAAACGATGGCTCTGGGGGAAGGAGCCAATTTGATGCTCTATCTCATATTCTCAAGTAGGGATATTTTGCTCCCCAGTTGCAGATTCTGTGAGATTACTGAGCCGTGCTGCTGTTCAACTCTTTAGAAATCTTTAGATTTACTAATACTTCTGCTATAATCCTCCAGGGCTCCTGTGTGCAGGCTCCACTGATGGAAAAATGATGATTATTTATTAATAATAATAAAAGTACATTAGCTGAAGGCAAGGGGAATCAATAAACTCTAACTAGATTGACATGAAAAAGGTGCCTGCATGTCTGCCTATTCTCCAAAGCTTGTTATCAGGAGTGGACTTTTTCACACGGGGGAACTACCCCATGCAGAAGAGGACTAGGCAGGGTTGGCAAAGAAAGTAGGGCAATGGATGCTTGTGTCTGTCTCAAGAGTTGCTGCGTAACTATGAGGTCTTGGTCTGCGCCCTCTTCTCCCAAACATTTCTGGGAATATCCTGTTCTGCCAGGCTCTTCTCTGAGCAAATGGGATGACCACTGGGGCTCTTGAAGCTTTATAAAATACATGAAGAGTGAGGAAAAAACCCTACATGGGCCCAGCTGGGTCCCAATGGAGGAAATTTACTGTTTCTGTTTACACTTAGCCACCACTGCTCTGTTGGAGTGAAGCTGATTACTGCCATAGAAAGCAAAAACACCTTCTCAAGGCCTTTCAGACTGTTTAAAGCTCCAGGTTGCACCCAGCTGATAATACAGGGTGAAATCCTTTCTCCAGTAGTGAGCCCATGGACTTGCAAGCTCCTGGACTGATGCATGCACTGTGGGAAATGACAGTTGTGTTCTCCAATGGAAGGGAATCATCGCAGTTTTAAAATACAACGAATGTGATATCCTCACCTTCATTTTTTCCTCACATACCTTGGCTTCCAGCATGAAATCCTGACCACAGCCTACAATAGGTTTCAGGTGAGGCGTCCCACACAGGACTGGGGAGAAAACATTGCTCCTTGCTCACATGTATTTTTCTTTCTACCAGCCCAAGCCAGAACCGATACCATCTTCAGGTAAGCAGACGTTGTGGGTGTAGCTCAGAGAAATAGTCAGTTCCTCCTGGAAAATGAGCCTGTGCATTAACAGCCAGAGAGTCATCAAACTGGTGTGTGCTCTTCTGAAGGACACATACTCTTCTAGTGGGACATAGGTTAATAATACTATGGTAATGGTAGGATAATGCAGGGAAATAGCTGTTATAAGGCCATAATTCAGTCAAATGAGTTCTGATAACATAATAAACCATGAGAGTGAACACCAAGTGCTTGTGTGCCTTGCAAAGCTCTGCCACTGATTTACAGCCTCGAGAGATGCCTATCGGCCCGTTCATTGTTACAAGGGATATATAAAGCATGAGCACACCCTATTAAACATTAACATTTTTAAAGACTCAGATGCGTTAAAACTCAGGCTGCTCCTTGCTAATGGATTTTGCTCACCTTGACAAATGCCAGTGCAAAAAGAAATCAAAAGCTTTCCAACTTCGACCTCCTTCAATTTTTCACAGTTGTCGCATTGTTTTATTGGCTTACACTCGCTTCATCTCGTCCTGCAAATCGGTGCTTCTAGAAGACAACTACAGGGTAGTGATCAGTATTTCAAGCATTCGCTCCGCTCATTTTGATACAAAGTACTTACACTAGATGTCTTTTCATTTATTGGTCAAATCGGTGTTTGTTGCACATCTACTTTGGGAAGAAAGACTGAAAAAGAATTTTCTAAAAATCATTATTTCACAGCAAAAATTCAGTGATAGTTCCTTAGGTTTTTTCCGCATTCTGAGCTGTAAGATTGTATGAGATGGGTGTGGTCTCTGGGAGAAGAAAACAAAATCTGTGTGTGGGATTAGTGCAAGGTGACTGTGAAGAACCTAAGGTCACAGTATTTCCTACTCATGTCAAGCATTTACCTCTCTTAGCAGCGAACTGTTCTCAGCAACTGTTGCTTTTAAAAGCCTTGTTCCTGGGCTGAATAGATATCATTGCTTCATGGATCTCACTCAGTGATAAAATACACAAGAGATCCTGAGATTTGGGGCTGATAAAGTACTTTATAACGTGCACATCTATAACAATATTTGCAGTGCAAATCCACTGTGACCATAGCCAGAAGTATGATCTTCCAGAGCTCACATTACACCAACAAGCCAAGGCAGCTTGACCTGGGACATTAGTGTTGAGGAGGTGGAGTTATGAAGAATTTATTTTCAAAATCCAGCTGAACAGATCAAATGCCTCAACATAGCTCCAACGATCTTCTTGTTCTGGATCTCTATAGCTTCAGTCTGTCTCAACATAATATTGCAAAAGTCATATTAATCCAAGGGTGATTTGGGGCATATCACAAAGGATGATTAGTGGGTAGGTATCTACAGAGCCAGAGTCCCAACATCTTCCTTTTGGGCCCCTGTCTTGATGCAGATAGAGATGTGGATTTAGATATAGCAGAATCACAACTAGCAGTGTAAGGAAAAAGTTTGCTTTGGCTTTCAGTGCAGTGTTACTATTTCTGCCATCTTCCCCTCTAACCTGATGAGGCTTTGGCTCAGCAGTAACAGAAAATGAGCTATCGTTCTGTACATCTTTGTAGAGCACATAACATATTGAGGCCCTGACCTTACTGGCATAAAACTACGATTTCCCTGTAAGTGCAAAACAATAATATTTCATTAATCATCCACAACAGAAATCCCCATTCCCCAGACTATTCTGGCAATAATCTGCATTTTTGCTTGTCTAGGAACTTGAATTAAGAGGGAGAAAAATGGTTTACAACAGCCCGTGGCGATGATGTAGCAAGAAACCTTATGTAAGAGCTGGCGGCGTGCTCACCGCGCGAGGGTGAGGCGTAGGAGTGAGTGATCCTGGAAGGATGTTTCTCTGAGGTGTGTTCTGTGCCTGGGCTGGGAACAGCAGTCTCAAGGGCACAAATTCCAGTGTCTGAATGTGCTTGGTCTTGTTCAACTGATTAATTTCTTACAGCTATCCCAAGTCGAGCTACAAAATCCCCTAGTACGTTACTTAAAGCCTTTCATGACCTGTCAATAAATTATTTTCAAATTAACTACCTAATCATTTGAATCTGTAGGCTCTCAAAAGATGCAGCATGGTGAGAGACAGAAAATAATGAAAGTCTTGGACTTTATCCTGGCCATAAAGAGGAATAAACGTTCTGCTCTGATGTATTGCTTTCAAAAGCAATGCAGTGCGTAAAAAACTCCTTCTGAAGGTACATTTGTACAGCTGACAGGTAAGCACCAAGAGTGGAGTAGGTCTTCAATGTGACCTGACAACACTGTAAAAGAGCAAACATTTTAAAACTGTTTCTTTACTGCATAATTAATGACTCTTTATAATTAACGACCAACAGCTCTGATTCAAGCAAAGCTTTTTTCTTTGATTTCTTTTTTAAAAAAATCTATCAAATTGTTTAACTTGAAAGGGAAAAATCCAACATTTTCCCTAGTTTAGGGAGCCTTCTAATCTTTGGAAAAGGCTCAGGACTCCAGACTAGAGATACTGTAAAACACTGGATGCTTTACAAATTATCTGATCTCTCTTGTACAATGAGCACCTTTTTACTGAAGCAGCTATTTCAGATTTCCCTGGTGCCATGACAGTCTCTCACTTCTTTGAAAGATAATACATGAAAAGCATTTAATTCTCTGTTGTGGCACTGCTCTTTGTAGCAGTGTTTTTATTGAATTCTTTTGGAACTGGTTGGCTTAATCTGCAAATGAGATTTCTTTTTTTTCTTCACACCGATTATCTAACAGAGCTTTCATTTGATCTCCTTGGGAAAAAGACGTCCTAAACTGCTGAAGTGCCTGTATTAGATTCTAAGACAAGCCACCTCTAAAGGAAACTCTAGAATATACAACTGACATTTGCAATAAAACCATTAAGTAAGCATAACCAAACACCTGCTACCATGCCTGAATTGGGGTAACTACAAAATTTAAGACTCAAAAGAAAGACACTGAGCTAATTAATAGGCAATCAAAACATCTGGATATAATATAAACCAGCTAGTTGATCTAGCTTTTGTATAGGATTGTTGCTGTGTGTTTGGGAATAATGCCACTGTAGGATCCCTGTGTATCTTTTCCCTTTAATTTCTTCCTTCATCACATGGGGAATCAGCAAGTCAAGCACTGTGCCAGAAGCTAAGGAACATAATTTGGGCAGTTTGCTAAAATCAAGTGCCTTGACACTTCAGTTAAACTTACCCAGATAAACCAAAGCTGCTTCTCTGCTGTTCAGTCCTCAGACCTGGGAGATATTTTGCCGCACGTGTTTACAAATGAGCAGTATCTTTTACTGTTTAGTGTTATGATTAAGTCAAGTGGAAAAGTGCTATTTACTGTATAATAAAGAACATCTATTGTTTACAGCCCTGAAAACATAATAATAAATAAAACCTTATATTTCAGGCTGTGTAAAACAGTTGCTTATGTAATAGAACTCGGTGTAATTTTCCATTTACAATTTCAATACTGTAATAAGGAAGCAATCAAAGCATAAACAAAAGGCACTTCAAATGGGGCTGCAGGTAATATTTCCATGATGGCTGTCCTTACAAATTGCAGATCGTTGAGTTTTTCTTTTTTCCCAGCCTTGAATTCTTTCCAGTTATCTCAGTCATTTAATTAAAAGAAAATCAACTTGAAAAAGATGAAAGGCCATCTTTAACCAAATGCAGCTAAGGGCAACAAAGAAAAAACACTTTAACAGTGTAATCCATGGTTAACACTAGGGTGGGTGAAATTAGCACCATTTCTCATCCTCCTCTCAGGATGAGATCTGAAGCTCTGTAGAGCTCTTGCTGGAAACCTGCGTGCAAAAGGAGTATTTTTCTTGGTCATCTGGCTTGAGGATCAGGAAGTTCACCATGTCTCTAGCATCTGCCAATGACCACGTGGTTTTACTGGCCTCCCTGGCATTCGTGCCGCAGGTGGGAAGCCGCCAGCTCGCCCATTGCTTGTAGGAGGCATAAAATAACTCGGGAGTTTGTGCATGGCCATTAAACCATGAGGATTAACAGGACAGGAGCAATCGCGTCTCAGCTGAGCTCACGTCACTGCAGCGGGATGGGGATGGCTCTTCCAAAACTGTGTTGGATTTCTATGGAAAGTTGATCCTGCCTCCCAGGGGTGCCTCAGCTTTGTGTGCTGATCCCCAGCGCCCTCGGATCGCACCATCAGCCAGAGCTGGGACCTGAAAAACGCGGGTTTAAGCCAAGGCCCAGTGCTCAGCAGAGATGGGTGAGGAACTCGTTCTTCATGGTGGAGGAGCTCGGCCTTAGACTGGGTAGAAACGGGGCAGACTCAGCTGAGGCTGAACCCTGCACGGAGCGTTTTGCTGACACCAGGCTGTGAGTTTTAACTCTTTTTCCCTTTCATTTCCAACCAAACGCGAGGGAATAAACCCTTGGCCCTGCCCCATCCCAGGCGGGCTGCCTGCCACCGCCGCTCCCACCCCTCCCCTGCAGAGCCCCGAGGGGAATCGGGACAGCCACGAGGCTTTGAGGCGACCGAGCCGGTTTATTTCTCAGGGCCCCGAGGCCTGCGGCAGTGACGTCACTCCCGCCGCCATGGCGTCGCCGCGGCGGGCGCTCCGGTTGCCGTAGCAACGCCGATGCCGTTCCCATAGCGACGCGACGCGGGGCGGGGCAGCGGCGGTCACGTTGCCCTCGCCATCGATCGATCGATGCGCTCGGCGCTCGCCGGTGTCGCTCGGAGTTCGGCTCCCCCCGGCGGCGGCACCGGCACCGAACCCCCCCGGCTCGGCTCGGCCCGGCTCCCGAAGCAGGATAGTTATGAGACTTGGTCAACTGCTGCTGCATGCCACCAGCTTTCTCCATGTGGAGCTTTATTTACTTTTATTTTTTGCAGCTATGGTTACAAGTTAAACTTCTTACTTGTTCCTTGGTTCGAGTGAAAAAAGAGGTGTAAGAAAAACAGGGACTTGCTCGAGCAGGTCCAGAGGAGGGCAGAGAAGATGATCAGAGAGCTGGAACACTTTCCTGGCGAGGCCAGGCTGAGAGAGTTGGGGTTGTCAAGTTTGGAGAAGAAAAGGCTCCGCAGAGACCTTCCTGAGACCTTTCAGGACTTAAAGAGAGCCAATAGGAAAGATGGGAAGGGACGTTTTGTCAGGGACTGCAGTGATAGGACAAGGGGTAGCAGGTTTAAACTGAAAAGGGGTAGATTTAGATTAGCTATTAGGAAGAAATTCGTTACAGTGAGGGTGGTGAGACACTGGAACAGGTTTCCCAGGGAAGTGTTGAAGGCCAGGTTGGGTGGAGGTCTGAGCAGCCTGCTCTAGTGGGAGGTGTCCCCACTCATAGCAGGAAGGTTGGAATGAGATGATCTTTAANCGGAGCCATGTCCACCGCCATGAACTTCGGCACCAAGAGCTTCAAGCCGCGGCCGCCGGACAAAGGCGCCTTCCCGCTGGATCACTTCGGTGCGGTAACGCAGCCCGGGCCTGGCTGGGCCTGGCCGGGCCCTGCCCCGCTCCCCGCAGGTTCCCCGCAGGTTCAGGCCCCGCCGGGCCTGGGGGTATCGAGGCCTTCGCTGTGTCTTGCAGGGGAGTGCAGCGCCTTCAAGGAGAGCTTCATGCAGTGCCTCCGGGACAGCGGCTACGAGAGCAGCGCCTGCCGGCAGCGCGCCATGGCCTACCTGGAGTGCCGCATGGACAGGCAAGGGGCGCC
>WEIS01035349.1:36574-51076 GCA_013389965.1 Todus mexicanus
CTGCTGCTGCATGCCACCAGCTTTCTCCATGTGGAGCTTTATTTACTTTTATTTTTTGCAGCTATGGTTACAAGTTAAACTTCTTACTTGTTCCTTGGTTCGAGTGAAAAAAGAGGTGTAAGAAAAACAGGGACTTGCTCGAGCAGGTCCAGAGGAGGGCAGAGAAGATGATCAGAGAGCTGGAACACTTTCCTGGCGAGGCCAGGCTGAGAGAGTTGGGGTTGTCAAGTTTGGAGAAGAAAAGGCTCCGCAGAGACCTTCCTGAGACCTTTCAGGACTTAAAGAGAGCCAATAGGAAAGATGGGAAGGGACGTTTTGTCAGGGACTGCAGTGATAGGACAAGGGGTAGCAGGTTTAAACTGAAAAGGGGTAGATTTAGATTAGCTATTAGGAAGAAATTCGTTACAGTGAGGGTGGTGAGACACTGGAACAGGTTTCCCAGGGAAGTGTTGAAGGCCAGGTTGGGTGGAGGTCTGAGCAGCCTGCTCTAGTGGGAGGTGTCCCCGCTCATAGCAGGAAGGTTGGAATGAGATGATCTTTAAGATCCCTTCCAATCCAAACCATTCTGTGATTCTGTAAGTGTTGGTGGTTGACATTCAAGGGCTGTTTCCATTCTCGCGGTGCTTCGCAATGCTTTCTGTGCAGTGGTGAGTCAGGGAGCTCATTGGGAAGCGCACAAAGGATGTTAAGTGCGCTTTGACACAAGGACACTTGCGTACGCTGCATGGGCTGGTGGTGAGGAAGGCTGCAAATCAAAACCCCTTTGAAAATCACTACAGCAAAGCATAGTGGCGCCATGGATGCTGTTCTAAACCACATTTACTTGAAACATCTGATAAATGTCATGGGTATAATTTCCGGATGCTCTTCTGCAGTCTGTTAATTAAAGATAACCAAGAGTCGGATCAGTTTCTGAGGAAACTCTTACTCAATATCTAATATTAGGAAACAACACCTTTAATTGGAAAAATGCTGGTAAGGAATAAAGTGTCACTGAATGTTTCTTTCCCAAACCTGAAGTTTGTGAGGCTTTCCCAGGCGGGAGTCGCTCTGTATGGATGTTTTGGATTTGTTTAACATAAGTAGTACTAAACGAAATAGAAAATGCTGCTGTTCTCTTCATTATAGACCGTGTTCTGCAAAACGCTTTCGTTGTCTTCTTGTTTTTAACTTAGGCAACTTATGGCCAACGAACCACTCGAGAAATTGGGATTCAAAGACCTGATAGATGAGAAATCAGAAGCAAAACCTGAGAAGTTGTGATGAAGACAGGCAACTGTGCTCTTCATGTAGTACATATTGTACGTTCTGCTCATGCTGCATTAAGAAGTGTTTCCTGAAGGAACCTTTTTTCAAAGTGTAATTTTCCTAAAATAAGGTATTTTTAAATAAGCAAAAGTGCTGTCTTCTTTCCTCAAGTCTTTCTGAATTTTTCTTTTATTTTCTCTAGCTTACTTAAAAAGATCCATTAGGAACATGGAGGTAACAATTATTGCCTGAAGTGTTCTCTGTAACAGTGAAATCTTTCTTTAAAAAGACAAAAAACCGTTTTTTGTGTGGATCTTGAACTACAGATTAATCTGAATTGGCAATTACTGATATGCTTAAAGCACTTCTCAGGTATAAATAAACTGCTGTGGGACTTGCAAATTGCTTTTTATTAAATACGGGTGTTAATCCCCACCTTTAGGGTGATCTCCACCTCACCCTGCTGTGGAAAACACCTGAGTACTGAGGTGGGTTTTTTCTTTCCAGTCTTCTAACCTTTGTCATTGTAGGGAGAGTATTTCTAGTTCCAGGCACCAGCCAGTTAGTGATTCTGCTGTTATTTACCACCAGCAGTGTTCACCTAACTTGATTTCATCATTTAACTGGGAATCTTTCGTTATGGCTGTATTAATTTCTCCAAGCAGAGCTGCCAGTTGGTGTTTTTTAACATCTTTATGGTGAAGTCGGTGTGGAGACAGCAGCGGTGTTTGTTTCTATTCTAGGTCACTGTGACATGTACATAGAAATGTGATTATACAGTTTTTATTCTTTTCAAAACAGATGGTTTATGTCAAAAACCAGGGTTAAATTTAGAGTTAGCTATCTAAAAAAATACATTTTTTTCTTTCCAAACCACGTAGCTGCAGTGCTCACATTGAGCAGGTAACGCAGCAGGCCATATACTAATGCAAATGAGTCTTTGTTAATTGATACTGAGCTCAAGCCAAAATAATTTGGCCTGTTAGCCCCCTAGAAAGATATTTCAGGCAGACAGTTTTGTAAATCTGCTGGATGTATTTTCCACTGTATTTCCTGCTCTGTCTCTCCTGCTTGCTTGTTTTTTCTTTTTTTAACCCAGTGAATCATTTCTCGGTGTATCTCAGGACAAGCTTTAGGGTCAGGGCCTGCAGACAGTGATCCACACGCTGTTTGCCGAGGCAGTTCTACACTTTCTCCTTTATTTGCTGTCCTCTGATACATCTCACCTTTCCCGCTGTTTGCTGTTACTCCTTCTGCTTCTTTCCACTGTGCATCTGTTCACACAGCTCCAGGAAAGGGTGAAAGAACATTTTCTGCTCTTCATACTGGTGGTTGGAGCTGGGATTTGAATTGTTGCTTGGATCTAATCTGATCGAACATGCCGCACATGGTTCGGAGCGGATTCGTGTTTGAAAAGAATGTTCACTCGCTGATGCATACTTTTATTCTGCTTCATTCTACTGTTTAAATTATATCCTTTGGTGAGGTTAGTACATTTATAGAAAAGAAAGCAGAGATTTTATTGCCGAGACAGATATTAAAAAAACTTCATATTAAACCACTGAACAAGAGCTTTCTTTCAGTGATACCGAGTAAGAATTATTAAAGTAATCTCCAGCATCTTCAGAAGAAAGAAATCAAATTTCATGCTTCTGTGCTCTCTGAATATTATAAGGTGAAGTGAATTCCTGGTAGGTATGAAAGAACCCACCAGTGGTGGTGGAGAAACCTGGGCTGTTATCAGGGGTAGTTCCATCTTTTGGATGTTTCTCTGCCCTGTCCCTGGGCCAAACGGTTACTTCATGAGCACATTTTTCCTGAGACAATTAATTGATAAGAGCTTTGTCTTTCAGGTTGTTATAGAGTGAAAGGGGTGAAGACTTTGAAGTCATGAATGATTAAATTTTGACTTGAGCTGGAGTGAAGTTGCTCTTTAAATGAACTGTCTCAGATTGCACACAGAAGGAAGGACCACTCTATAGTGACCAAAGTCCAAATTTTGGACCTGCTGCAGGAAAGATGGTGCAGAAAAAAGCAGTTTCAAAAAACTTTATGGCACACTCTATGGCACAGTGCTCTGTGTTACTTGTCCCCCTACCAGGACAAGAAATGAGCTCTGAGTGGATAGTTGAAAACCCAGGAATTGTCAGAGGCGCCTGATTCCAAGCTGTGCGGTATTATCTGGAGAAGAGAGCATGTGCAGTGGAGCTGTGAGGTCCACTTATCTAAGGTGAGCTCAGCTGGTGAGGGCCACCTTGATTGATCTTGATCAATCTTGATTTGAGATCTAATGCAACTGATAAAATGGTGGAAAAACAAGTCATTAATGCTAAAACTGAGGGCAGACAATTATCCTGACTTACTCTGTAGGACAAGTCCCTGTCACACCAGAGTCACCTGAGAGAGCAGGAGTCCCGGAATGCTCTCCATTTATTCCCGCCAAGATACAGACCGTTATTTACAAAGCCTTTCCATGTAAACATCTTTATTTTAGTATTGCTTGTGGTGTGAGGATTTGCACTCCATTAAAATGACAGCAATGTATAAGCCAAAGGAAAGCTCTTAAGTTCGTAGTTTATCTTTCGTGTTCCTGAACCAAGGAGGAACCTCTCCAGAAGCCTGGCACCAAGCTGGGGAAAGTGTATTCTGGAAACACTGTGGGGGAGGCGGTTTGTCAGGGGCGCTGATTTCTTCATGGAGCTGTTTGGAGCTGACGAGCTGCTCTGATGCGTGTGGTACCGCGAGCAAGGCAAGTCCCACACAAGCGCATTAATCTTCATGCGAGAAGCTGCGCTGCCTGCAAGCTGCCTGCGCGCTGCAGAATAAAGCGCCACCATGAAGCACCACCTGCTGACGGAGCCTGGGAGCTGGAAAAAAGCAAAGAGCTGCACAAGGAGGTTTGGCAGGGATCGATGAGCAGCATGCCAGCCCCAGTGTAATGGTACAGGTGTGGAAGGGGTAGCCCCGAGCAGGGGGAAGTGTTGACTGGGTTGGAGTGAAGATCTATGTAAGGTGTTAGCACAATAATAGAAATAAACAAGCGAGGGGGTTGTACTCTTGCCTGTAGATTTTCTTCAGCAAAGTGGGGTTAGCATGGTAACTCGAGGCACCGTGCAGCTTGGGATCCTGTCCCAGGGAGTCCCTGGAGGGCTCCGCATCAGCAGAGCTTTGTGTGTTGGCACTTAGGAGAGCGAGCCTTGCCCACGCATTCCCCCTTTGCTCAGGTTAGAATACATTCAACCACAAAGAGCTTAACCTTGATCACTGCAATTATTTACAGAGAGAACATTGCTCCAAGCCAACTGTCGTTATGTCTTCCTGGGAGACCTTGAGCGCTAGGTGTATCTGCCAACAACCTGCAGAACAAGGAAGAAAGGGTTTAGTAAACATTTCCAAAGCTCTGGGTGTTCTTTCATAGAAAAGCCTGTACAAAGAGAGCCTCCTGTGCTCCTGCTGGAAGTGGGCCATGGTCCAAAGTCCTTTGTAGGAGCACAATGAGCCTGTGCCTCAGTGCTAAGGAAGGATTGTTGCTGTGTCTCCCACCTGGAAGAACGATACCTGGTGTAGCAGAAGGGTATCAGCACCCGTGAAGTGCATGTTTGGAGTTGTGTACAGTTGCAGGCAGGCAATGGGTGTAACCAGCTGGCCTTCATGCTTGGTGCTCTTCCAAAGCATTCTTCCTGGTTTGCCCTGCCTGCTTCAAGGCCACGAGTCTCCTCATAGCTGGGCGTTACACTTGGGGTGAGCAGTCTCCCGCTTGGTTTCCCCTGGAGACCACAGAGTTGCTGGCCTTTGCTCATGATTAATTGCCCTTTGTGGCAGCAACCAAAATAACTTTCACTTACTGCAGCTTTTGTAGGTTCAGCTCAACCAGCACAGAGAGGGAACAAGAACAGTTGGAGCACCTCTTGAATTTCACCTGTCATTAGCTCACTCCAAGCAGGCCTGGAGAGCACTGGGAGGCAGTGCCATTTCCTCTAAGCTACTGGGACTAAGCCTGGGGTATATGAAGCTGCAAGAGGAGCAGCAGCCTGCTCCCTGTACCAGAAATGTCTGTAGCACTGTAGCTGCAGGTTCTGAAAAGTGCCTTGGATGTTCTGGTTCCACTGGAGAGCAGTGTGTTTCTACATTGCTCATCCGTGATTCCTGGGAAGGGAATGATGCTTCTGCTTGCAGGCAAGAGCGGGGTCATTTCTGGTAGCACATCCAGTGACCCCAGAGGACTTCACTGCCTGGAGGAGATTCCTTCTGCTAATTTGGGAATGTTGCATGTTGTATCAGGTTTCCCACAAAAATCAAAGCTTTAACTCAGATTAATTAAAAAAAGACTGTTTCGAAGGGCACATGCAAGGGTCCATTTCCCCTTTTCGGGTAATTCAGTGGAAATCGTCTGATTAATCTTATATTTATTATTTCTTTCTTAATGATTCTGCGTCTGTGAATATTTCCGTCACGATGCACCAGATTTTCTAGCGTACAGATTCCAGGACAAAACGCCTTCCTTCTGGAAAGAAGGTGCCATATGGCTTGAAATGCATAATTGATCACTGCTCAAAATAGGAGCTTCATAGAAAGTCGCTTAGAAGTCTAATGCTTGTGTGCAGGGGACTGGAAGGACCTTCATGCATTTTTTGTTTCCTAGGACTGATGATGATACAGGCACAGGGGTTTGTGGCTTTTCTAGAGGTTCTGATGCTTATGCTCTCTCTCTCTAGCACTGCACAGACTGTTTCACTGCTGGATTGTTGATTCCCACTATTCAAGGAGATCTTGGGACTTGCATTACCAGGTGCATCAGTCTTAGGCTTGCTGATTCCTGCTGAGCTTGGCTGGATGAAAACCATCCCAGACAAGCCTGACATTCACCATGTAGCCTAACAAAGGCCGCAGTGACCTCTGAATGTTAAACAGGTCAGGTGCACCAAATCTGGTGGGCTGAATCCAGCCCTTACTCCAATCACCTCCAATGGGAGGTGTGTCTATCTGCACAAGCCATCCTTCCCAGTTCCCACACAAAGTAAGGCAGGTTCCCTCTAATGTGGGAGGCATGTTGTGGTCCATCTGGCTGTGCGTCCTGCATGTCCTGCTGCCTGGTAATGAGCAATACCTTAAATCACCCGGTATTGTAGGTGCTTTTCGGTTCAGGTGCTTATGAGTTATAGCAAACACTGATAAAAGCAGTGGTGGAAAGTAACGTTGCAAAAAGAGAGCAGGGGAGTGAAGAAATCAAGAAGACTCCCCAGAATAACCCAGGCTTTTAATTTGACATTGATGGTTTTAAAAAGCAGGCAATAGGGGGTGCTTCTGTAGTTCCTTTGGGTAACTGAGCCCTTTGACTTTAAATAACCTTCTAGGAGTTGTCAGCTCTGATTTCTGGAGGATTTCTAGTTTCCTTACTGATAGCAAGCTCCTGCTCACACTCCTGGTTCTGATCTTGCTTGCAAAGCTGCTAGTCAAGAATAGCATGTGAGAAGGCAGTCGCATGGAAGGAGGTGCTCTGCAAGGGAGTCAAGCCCAGTTTTGTTTGCTCAGTTTACATTTCTCCAGTATCAAACTATGTTCCGGGCTTTGGCAGGGTTTGAAAGCACCAAATCAATCTCTCCTTAGTGGGCAAGGCAGGAGAATGATAGCACTACAGAATCTGGGACACCAGGACTGCCTTGAGGATTTATGCCATGCTCTGTGCCGCAGCCTGCTTGGAGGAGCCATCTGCTGCCAGTCTACAAAGGATTTTTCACTTTGGGTTGGTCTGACAGCCCCATGGTGACATGGCTTGTTGGATGGTCAAAAGGATTTCACCATACTAAGGAAGCCAGTTGTTAGGCAGATCCAAATGGGAAAAAAAATCCTGCTGCCACTCAGGAATTGCACAGAAGCTGCGGATCAGATCAGTGCTGAGAAAATTGCTGATAACTCAGGATGCTGAACCAAGCAGGAGCAAAACCTCCCACTGACAAATGAGCCTTTACGTCCCCATGAAAAAGTATGAAATAGGAAATCCCAGGGGTGTAATGAAGCTGGTTGCTTTCATCGCTGGGGTTGCCTCCCTTGGCTTTTGCTCTTTAGTGTGGACCTGTGCTGGCTTCAACCCATGGATTTAGCAAGCTGTCTTTATTCCCTCTCCACACCACCCATCACAGTGATCCAGCCCTTACAGAGCACACGCTCTGGGGTGTGCCTGTCGTTTGGCACATATCCGGCATACGTGCGCATGCTCAGAGTGGTTGCTAAGGCAGTGTAAGTCTGTCCCCCTCTATGCATTCGGATTTCTGTATGTTCTAGAGATATATGTGAGCTGGGCACATACAGGCCAGTCCCAGAGCAGTATCTGTGTGGGCGAGCACAGGAGATGCCGTGGATCGGATGTTAATGGTCTGTGTGCACAGACAGAGGTGTGAATGGTACAGGTGAGTGGAACGAGAGTTTTGGTTTAGTGTCCCCCTCCTCAAACTGTGCTGCAGAGTCTGGTGGAAAACAGGGGCTGTCCACTGCCATCTATCAGCATGCAGCATAGAGGTGAAGATCTCTGGCAGGAGATGCCTTCTCACATGGGGAGATGCTCAGTGTGTGCCTGGGAAGTACAGAGACATAACAGGATCCAGGTCACTGCAGGGCTCTGGCAACAGGAGATGTGCGAGTTTTGGTCAAAGGGACAGAATCGCTGAGTTCACCAGCTGCTGAAAAAGAACCAAGTGTGTGGAAAAATGAGAGCGTGTCTGCAACATCTACCTCCATCCTTTCAGCGTGCACGGCAGGAGACTTGCAGGTGTGGTGGTGCCGACTAGAAGGACTCCTTTGAGCAGAGAGATGTCGGGATTGATGGCTTTATTTCAGCTTATTTTAGCAAGTAATAGGCAGGGGGGTGATGTTTATCACTGCAACCGGAGCTGGCTAGTACTTTAGATCACAGCTCTAATCGGTTGGACTGACTTAGACAGTAAATCACTTTAGCAGGGCTAATAACATGGAGTGATGGGCATAGTAAACCCTCTATTGCAGCAGTAACCTGGTCCTGCTGGTTCTTTGACTCAGGTTGATGCTTCTGTGCTGATTTGTTTATTAAAGCTCCTTTACAAGAGTCACCTGGGTGGCTGCTCTGACTCAGGCATTGAAATGGCTGTTCTCCTGCCGTTCCCCAACCTGCCTTGGGCTCTTTTTATAGCCTGGTATAAAATTGTTTATTTTTGCACCTGTTTAGAAAGGCTTTTTGGCCACAGGAGTCTCATGATGATGTTTTCATGGCTTCTGGAGCAGGGCTGCTCTGTTGTTGCTAGAAATAATTACTGTTAATTAATTCTTTGCTGATTTTTCTTTGGCAAAGCATATTGAAATAAACAAAGAAGTGAGCAGCATGCTCAGTATCTCGATGTTAGGGGAGCTTTTAGGAGGCATGCAGTGACATCCAAACAATCTCAGCAGCAGCCAGAGGAAGGGTAAGACATGGTCCTCAACTTTCTGTGGACAAAGTTAATTGGGAGGAGGGTCAATTACCATCTCCAGCTGCTCTGCAGCTTCCTTCAGCGCATCATTTCTCATCTCTTTCTAGAGAAAAACCACAGCTCTGTTTCCATCTAATGCTTTGTTCAAATCACAGCTGAGCAACGTTACAGAAAGTGATGCGGTCTCAGATGTCTGAGCCAGACCAGCAGCTGAAGGTGGCAGTCTGTGATACGAGACCAACACATGGGTCCTATAATTACACCATTTCCTCTTTTCCTCTCTGCCCTTTAAAAAAAAAGGTTTATCTTCTTTCTGAGGGACTCAGATTCTGCTGCAGGGACTCCCAAATCAGAAGTGATGTTCTGTGCTTCAGTCCCTCTGTCCCATGGTCCTGCCTGTAGTGTCTCTGTCATCCTCTCAGCACTAAGTCCATGACAGGAGCAGCCACCGGTTCCCAGGACGCCCAGAGCAGGCAGCAGTTGGCTGGGCTGCTTCTGTCTCCTCCCTGCAACAGGACATCATGCAGTCCAGTCTCCTACTTGAATGTCTCCAAGCTGTTCTTGGAAGGATAAGCCATTTGAGCCAGGAAGAGATTAAATGATTGGAATTGAGCAAAAGCGACTTCCATCATAAGTGCTCGCCCTGCGGTTTGCGCATCAAACCTGTCCTGCTGCTGCCTCTGACTCAGACTGAATTGGTGATGGCCCACTCTGATTAATCACTTTGGCTTTTCTTGGAGCAGCTGATACACTGACATGTGAATCTCTTCACACATATGTTGGCTTTCTCCATACAGAGTTTCCCCAGGCCTAAGTCTTCCAATTAGTACAAATCAGGAATAATGCTAAAAGCAATGATCTAACGCTGATGTAGGTGAATTATTGACTTCGTTGGTCTAATTTTGTCTTCTCTGAGAGCACAAGAAAGCCCACAATGGGGCTGTAGAAATCAGCATAGCTTCAGTTGTGTGCCTGGTATCTGCCATGGATCCACTTCTCCCAGCTGCTCCCTCCACGTCACATTTTACATCTTATGAAATGGGTTTGGGACCGCAACAGCCGGCCTGTTGCAGTAGAGTTTTTCTTGAGCTGAGATTTCCCTGCGAACTGTAGAGCAGATGTACGAATATCCAACGTCCTCAAGCTATCAGTTACCCCCTCGCTCTCTAGGATGTCTCCTGGCTTGCAGCCACCCCGTCGCAGTGACTAAGCAGCCCCTGTGGCCTTATATCGATTCTCAAACCAGCTGCAGCGAGCCTGGCCAGACTGTGGGTGGAGAAGAAACCGAAAGGATGTCCTGAGCGCATGATGGGCAGGCTCAGAAAAGTGGTTGGAGCTACTTTCCTTTTTGTTGCGGCGTGACCGTGAGAAAGCAGTTCTCAGCTCCAGAGTGCTGCAGAAGCCTAGAAAAAAGAGTAGTATTTAAGTCAATCGGCAGAGATATTGCTCTGCAGACCCTTTCCTCATTCACCCCATATCTTCTCACTTACAGAGGATCTCTGTGGTCTGGTGCGTGTGATGTTACCTGCACAGCTATTATAGGAGTAAAGGACTCCCCTTTTTTCACACTGGTAACACTGGGCTTTGCAAGAGAATTAACCGCTATGCAAATGGAACGAAACCCTGATCTACAAATTACCGCACAGTGAGGCATTTTTAGAGTTGCACGGTGCATTTTCTTCTTGGAGGGCTGGTGCAGGTGCAGTGCAGGTCTGCAGACAGAGGACTCCAGTCTGTTATTTTTGCGCTCTCACATAATTTTCTCTTGCATCATCCTCTTCAACTTGACTAAGACATTCTAACCATGCAGATGCAGTGAGTGTACTTTTCCCCGTTCTACAGGAGAAATATTCCACAGGCGTCCATAAAAGAATTTGCTCAAAATTAGGGAAAGTTGGCATCACTATCAGGTTTTTTAGTTTTAGAGTTTTTAACTGCCCTGGTCTGAGCTCCCTGCTCTGTGGTGTTCCTCACAGGAGCAGCCTGCACGGGGCAGTGGTGGAGTCCCCATTGCAGGAGGTTTTTAAAAGCTGGGGAGATATGGTGCTGAACAACGTGGTTTAGTGGTGATCTGGCAGTGCTGGGTTAACGTTTGGACTCGATGATCTTGAAGGTCTCTTCCAACCAGGGTGATTCTATGACTGATTCTTCCTTCTCAGCTGTAGCTGCTCTTGATTTAACTGGATAACCCAGAAAATAAGCTACACATATTTTTTAAAATGAAAAACCTCTAGGATTTCCGTTTCTTTTTTTTTCTTCTTTGCTTTTGCACAGGAAACCATACTGCAACGGAAACGAGCTGCTTTAGCACGGGTGCGTGTGGCCAGTGCTATGGCTTGTCCACATGAACCTCCAGCTGTATGAGTTGCCTCCCCTATGGTACTGAGGGATCCAGCCTGGTCTTTCTACCACTCCGGAGAGTTTTGCTTGAATGCAGTTGCAGTGGCATGAATTATTGATATCTCTGTTAAGGTTTGCTGTTCACACAGGAATTTGTAATGCTTCACCACGTTATGCTCTGAATGCACTCCCAGGTCACATAAAAGGGTTGAGTTTAACACCCTTTTACTTGCATGGTTGTGACATTGATTTAGCCATTTCAGGGCTAGGATTGCAAAATTAACTAAAAGACAGTATGAATAGCTGTTTCTTAACAAAAAAATGGCAGCCTCAGGGTGAAAGGAGCTATCATGGAAGGGCAAGGAGAAGGTATAGTTTTGTTTGTGCCTTTTCAGGGCATCATCACAAAGATGATGAAAAGGTTTCCAGGAATTTCTGAGCCCTGACCTCAGAGTCTGGCATTTCCAGAGGCTGCCCTTGCTGCCACTGTGCTCAGCACCTTGGGAGATCGCATTAATAACGTCCGTTTCTAAGGCAACAACCTTGCAATTTAGAAAAGACTGAGTTAAAAGTGTGCGTGTTTACAAACAAACATAAATATAAATTACATATAAATAGAAAAACCATATAAAATAAATATGAAATACATATAAACATCTATCAGACTTAACAAACCACTTAGCAGTGGAGAGACAGAAAGCATCTGAATGAGGGTGATGTATTGACAGCGACAAACGGCCTCCAGAGGCTTTGGCCAAAGACTTTGCGAGAAGTAGGAGCAAATCTATTAAGCATTCCCTGATAGGTTGTACCCACAGGCAGAATGGGGAGAAAAGCCCACACAAGGTATCAGCTCCTGTGGGCACAGGCAGGAGGGAATAGTCTAACGTGGACAAGGCTGAGCATCGATGCCCGTCAGCCTCCCAGGAGCCTCCATCAGCCCTGCTGGGGCAACCTTCACCCTTTACCCATGTGAGATGGTGAACTCTGACACTATCCCTGCTCTACAACAGGAATCACAATCCTTAGGAGCCAACGTCCATCAAGAGAACTTCACTGCCTGCCCTGGATCAACTCTGCTGAACAACACTGAAGCAATACTCAAGCTCTTAACCTTGGACAAACCAGGAGTAAATCTACAGAGATGCCCTTGGATACGTGAGATTGAATCAAGCCTTTGATTTTCTACTGAACAGAAGTTTATCTTCGATTCTGAGTCATTTAGTTCCAGCTTCCTCTCTCTCCACGTCCCCCTGATCCACGTGGCTGGTTGTTTCCTGATGTGAAGTCTGGAGTAGTTGTGATGAGACTTAAATGACGAGGGCTGCTGTTGATCGACCCTGGCTCGCCCTACTCCGCCTGTCCTTTATGAAACGCTCCCCTCTGATCATTGACAACAGGCTCTGTTATACTTGATTTTATTACAAGATATAAATTTCCGTCTGCAGCCCTGGCTTCCAGCACACGGAGAAGGGAGAGGGATTGCCTAGCAACCAGGAGAACAAAAAATTAAGAGAATCAATAAGTCTTAATGGAAAGCTAAACAGAGACTTTCAAACCAACCCCCTCTCCCTCCTTCCTGCCCTTGGAAAGTTCACGATGACGTGCAGCAATCCTGGCTATCGCACAAAGAATTCAGCAAGTGCGTATTCTGGAAAAGCCAGAGTGCAAATGGAAACCTAACCTAACTTGGGCTTAGGTAAAGCTCTGATCCTGCAAGAATTTACACAGGCAAGCTTGAATATAGCATGGAGGTGGAGGATTAGGGCTGAGATACTGTGCTGGAGCTGGCTTTATTCTGTGGCTATTAGAAGTCAGTGCTCTGCTCTGACCTCTTAGTGACTGAGAGAGTGAGGAAGGCAAGGGTCTGGATGCAGCAGCTCAGCTTCTTCACAGAAAACCCATGTACAGGATTACACCTCTGGTTAGTGTAGAAATGAGTTTCCAGACATCATCAGCCTACGCGCGTAAAACCAGCAGACCCCAGCACAATACGTAACGCTGCTTAGAGTCAGCAAGGAACAGCCTGACATCAGTTTAAAGCAGTCAAAAATCAGCTTGGCTGCTTTTGTGACAGCAGAAATGCAAAGGTCATTTAGGAAAATGTATTCCAGGCAAAGGAGGCATTGCAAATGCACCAGGCAACGATTCTGCCTGTGTTCAAGGGTCTATGCTATTTTCTCCTGTAAAGTGTTCCCCAGAGCCTGCACACATCCGTGTACATTTATAGGACCAAGATGGTGATTTGGTTGTGGAAGTTTCCCAGGAGCTGCTGGCACCCTCCTCCTGCATGACCTGAACCTCCTGGGGAGCATAAACGGCCTGAGCTGAGCTTTGCAGGAGGGTGCTCTGCTCTGCTGGGGAAAGAAGAGATGGACAATTTGAATGGACAACATTGCAAACCCAGAAATGTTTCTATAAGCAAAGATGTATGAACCACAAATAGGCCACAGATGCCTGTGACACGTACTTGAGAGGAAGGTTTCAGCAGGGTCTAGGGCAGCAGCCTACGAGGCACAGCTCTGAACCCCTCCTCAGCCAAAAGCTTCCACATCACCCCGAGTCACCCTCTAATCCTTATCTGGTAAAACAGGGACAGGAGCCTTGCCCCACAGGTGACATGAGATGCTTGAGTGGCTGCAGCCCTCGATTCCAGCAACACAACCATAATGACCTATAGAATCTGGGACCCTCCCCAGGGGTGTTTTCTCCTCCAGGACTCCCTCGACACCATGGAGGGGTGTGAAAAACACAGGAAGATGCTTGGAGGACAGTCCTGGCAGGATGGAAGGTGGTGATGTGTGCTTGGAAGGACAGCAGTGAAGGAGTGTTCTGGAGTGCAGGTGGGTACCAGTTAAATATTTACAAGTACCCCCAAAAAGATGCCCCGAGAGCTAAAGAGGCGCCCCAAAAGCACTGCTCACCAACCTGCCAGGCCCCGTCCATCGAGCACTGGGGTGCTGCGAGCTACAACCTCCCCGAGGAGAAGCCCCCTGGCCTCACTCTCCCCAGTGCCCCACCAGCTCCCACCCCTGGGCGATCGCAGCCCCTGCCCGGGGTGCGGCACCAGCACCTCCTAAACTGAGCCCGGGCAGGGCCCGGCGGGGGCTGTGCAGCGCTCGGGGGGCACCCTGTGCGGGATGGGCTGAGCTGGGGACACCCTGTGCAGGACGGGCTGAGCTGGGGATACCCTGTGCGGGATGGGCTGAGCTGGGGACACCCTGTACAGGACGGGCTGAGCTGGGGATACCCTGTGCGGGATGGGCTGAGCTGGGGACACCCTGTGCGGGCCGGGCCGCTCGGGGACCCCCACGGGGCGAGCAGCGGCCGCTGGAGGTCGCGGGCGAGCGGCGCTGGAGCCGCCAGCCCCCCGGGCCCGGCAGAAGGCGGAACCGGCGCCGTGCCCGGGCGGGCGGCTCCAGCTCCGGCTCCCGCCCCAGCTCCCGCAGCAGCAGCAGCGGGGCGCGGCGAGGCG
>WEIS01035351.1:310-11418 GCA_013389965.1 Todus mexicanus
TTTTTGCTGCCTAATAATTCACAGCTTTGAGGAGAAGCTAATACCCTTTAAGTAAAAGATTAATATCTATCTCTGGAAGTGCTTTTTTTGACCCATCTGGTTTGTCAGAAAAGTCTCCTACCTCTGATATTTATACAATATCATGCAAATGTCAAAATCTGAATGTCATCTTCAAAGACCCTTTTATGTCAGGCAACCCCTTTATAGGGAAAAAATAAACAATTTTATGTATGCATGCTTGATGCCAGTCCAATTAATAAAAGCCTTTTTTGCTATGCTTGGCTACAAGCAAGTTTCTCTTTTGAAAATGAACAGAGGGAGAATGAGATAAAAGGTCTGTATTGTTTCCTTGCAAATTTTACAGTTTCATTTTTAATTTGTGTTTGGATGTGAGGATCTTGGTGCAGATGGTGTGATAGTCCACAGTATGTTCTGAGAACCTGAAATGATAACAAAGATATGCAAATTGAGAGGGTGCTTTGGATGAAAGCCAGGATATCCAATTTCACAATAGCTGAAAACAAATTGATGTGCCCAGCAAACTACTCAGAGTAGCACTAGGAAATGTAACAGTGCCAAAACAAATTATATTAATGACCTGAGCAGTTTGTTGAATTCTATTGGCTAGCCTAATGTTGGTTACATTTGTCTGCGTTGGCACTTCATTTTCCTCACAAAACAACTTTTGTAAATGAAAAAAAATCTACAAAAAAACCCCCCCAACCAACCAACACTTAATGAAAAATCAATCTGATAATTGCAAAATAAAGTTATACAAGAGTTATTTTTGCATCCGAGAAATGTCCAGTGTATTTCATGTGAAATAAATTGAAAAAGCAGATACTCTTGAAATTCAGAAATAAGAGTTTAAATTGTTTCTACAAGGAAACACAAATCTCATCCTCTAATGTTTCAATCTAGATCAGCATTACATTTAATATTAACAAAGCGAATTGCAGAATTTCTAATATTTGATAGAGCAACCTAAAAGGAGATGTGTTCAAATAAAATATTTGGGTATAACACTACTGTCTCGAGTAATTCTGAAACAGTAATGTTATTCACATTTTTGCCAGTGTTAAAATGAGAAACTGAGCCCTTGGCTGTCATTTCTGACTACCCCTCCTTCTTTCTGAAAATGAAAGGTTCCTGTCTCCAAGTGTATCTCTTTAAGCAGACTTTTAAAAATTGTTTCTCTCATAGACTATGTTTAAATGGATGAGGAAAAAAAGTCTGCCAAGAATATTTGTAGTTTGACTGTCCCTTAACAGTTCACATATTTTTACGTGAATAGCTTCTTTTATTTTGAATGAGAAAATCAAAGACCCTTTCAGTTTTCATAAAATCATACTAACAATGCAGTGAATTGAGTGCACCTTTCACATATTTCAGTATTCCATATTGAATAACATATTTTGCATTACCCAGATCCATAATCTGAATCTTTTTAAAGTCTGATTTTGGATTTGATTCTAAACACATGGAAAATTTGTACTTACTAATACCATACCTAAATCAGGCCTAGCAGTGGAAAAAATAAACTGAGATTGGATATTGCCACCTCTGAAGCCAGAAGACTACCTCCACAGCTAGCATTATAACCAAGTTTCAATGGAAAGATACTAGTGAAAGTCACTCAGATGCCTGTGAAGCGCATATTTTAATTTCCAGAAACAACACTGTTTTCTTCATCTGAAAAACTCTGAAGGCATGTTATAAAGTACTAAACCAAAGTAAAAATAGCAGCAGCTGCAGCCCCACCCCGTCACACCCTCCCCCCCCCTTGTGTAGAACTGTAGCTTAAAGCTGTTATGAATTGGTATCATATATTAAAATGTGAAGCAGTTAGTTATTGCTTGCAACTTTATTTTAATCTGTCACAAGAACGAAAACAAATACTAGCAGGGAATTCATCAAACATTCAGTATGAAGATAATGTGCCTCAACTTTTAAATGTCACCTATTATATGTACACTTGTATTTGTCCTAATGCCACAAAATCGTTCTTGTGAAAAGCTCTTATATCCATATTTTGCACTTTTGCTGGCTTTAGCCTTCCCAGTCCAGAAGCTGTAACTAAGAAGTAGGTAGTTCAAGATAATGTCAATACCCTAATTGTAGTTATTGTTATTTCATAGATAAGTATAAAGAAGATCTGCAAAAAAAACCCCAAACAACTATCCAAACCATGAACGAACGAAAAAACCCAAATCAACCCTCGCTGCATCCAAAAAAACCCAACACACCAAAATTCTTGGTGCAAGCTTTGTTTACTGGTATTTTGTTTCCGGTTCTTCTCTCAAAACGTGCATTTAGTAGGATCCTTCTCCACACGTTAATTTGCCCTGGCTGGCAAAGCAATGTTTCAGTAGGACCTGCTGCACCACTCCTGCACTTGGCCTGATTCTGGAGGTGCTTCCCATGGGACATTTGTCATGGGAGAAATTAATGTGGAATTATGGTAATTCAAAGAGGAATGAGGTGGATTGGGCAAAGAGAGCTGAGAAAAAGAGAGAAGGTTATGTAATCTCCTCCTTGGTCCTGAGTGGCTTACTCTGAGAACATAGCCCAGGTTTATAGCTCCTGGATCCACATTATCAGGGAGTCTGAAGCTGATAGTCACAGGGTAACTGCTTCTTTATATGAATAATAAACATGTTTAAAAGGTTTCATGGCATCCCTCTCAGAAAAGAAACCCCATCCCTTGACAGCATAGCAATCACATATGTCTTAAAAAAAATGTGTGGGAACGACCCACATGCGTTCCTTAAGCCTTCTTCTCTGCTTACGATGACAAGAGGAGATGATCTGGCTCTGTGGTTTCTAACTTATCCAATATTCAGAATGATTCATTGAATGAGCACAGAAGATTTTAGAAGGTAGGCTAAAGGTTTCTTTACTTGGTGGCATGCTCTGCATGAAAATGTCAAAGTTTCCTCACAGCTGGTTGGACAGAGAAGAAGATAATACAAATCAGCCTGGGAAGTCCCTGTAGGCTTACGTGACTGATATGCAGAGATGGAAGACAAATTAGGGGTTTTTTTGGAAACATACCTCAAGAAAAATATACATACTCTCTTTAGCATGAATTTGGGGTTTTTTAGGGTCTCTGTTTCCATTTATTTTACTTTTACCACAACAGTTTTCCCCTTACCTATGTCCTCCTGCATGTATCTGTGCAAAAGAAGAAGTGGAGTAAAGGGAATGGAGAGGTAAGAAACCTGTAGAGTTTACAAGCTTTAATATTCTTCACCATTAGTTATGCAGATTCTGTAATCTTTCAGAAGAGCTTTGTGGTTTTCAGTTAAGGTAGCCTCAAAGGGTAAGTCTACCCCTTGCATCCAGAGGTGTTGGAGTTACCCAGCAGTGGGACCAGTGCAGTGAATCCTGCTGCCCTGCTGCAGAGCCAGCTTCACAAAGTAAGGACACACCAGAGCTGCAGGTGCTGCCTAAGGGGCAGGTCTGCGACACCTCCCCATGCAGCAGGTTACATCAAAGTACTATCGGGACCTGCCCCTGTTGCAGAAAGTGCACATCCAAGGGCAGGTCCCATCACAGCCAGTGGAGAAACACCTGATCCCCCCCACAGGTATAAAATCAGGTCAGAAAGTGACAACCCCAGCTGGGACAGGCCCTTTTCTGCACTGGCAGGTTGCAAAACCAAGACCAGGGAAACTGGGAACAGAGAAACTGGAAGCAGCTCTTCTTCTTGCAAGAAATGTGTAGAGTCTCTTTTTAGCTGAGCGCTCTCAAGCCTGAGATGCCTGTTCCCAACACTCATATCTCCCACTGACTTCATTCCTCTGCCTTACTCCCACACTCTCCTCAGTAGGTGTGCAGCACTGTGCCATTTATATATTGCATACAATGTGTCTGAGAGTAGAAGTTTAGTGGTTTTAATTAGGCACTGTGCTATTTAAAACCCCCTTTTTTTCTATTGCAAGATGAAGGTGTAAGTGCAAATTCGACACACATTTGTCAGAGGAAATAATAATAATAATAAAATCCTCACAAAGCAATAAATAGCTTTTATGAACTGATGTACCAATGTAACAGCAAAGTATAGGTTTTAGATGAGCCCAGAAAATGACCCTTGGTAAAAAGCTCACTAAAAGGAATACCTTGGAGCTGTCCATCAGTTGCACAGACGCACACAAATCCTGAGCAGCGAGGCAATGTACTCTCTGTCTTCATGCATAATACATACAAAATAGGTGAAGTGGTATGTAAAGTGAATTTTAATTGGTTATAATTGTCATTTCATTTAGTAAAGTATTGTCTGGAGACCAGGATATCAATTAGCACTCTATGGACTCTGTTACTTATGAAAATATGCATATATAGAGACGATGCGCTCTAGCAGCAGATATACTTTAATTAAGAAAGTGGTACAGTAAATTAAAGACCTTTAAAGTATTAATTAATTGGTGTATAGATCAGTCCTGAGTTTCAACTTGGTAAAGTTAAAATCGCTGTATCTGATTTAAATGAGATAAGAAATGCACAGTCTGTGTCGTTAATAGCTTTTTAAAGGTGTTCATTGCCAGAACCGTGTCAGTGTAAAGGTGAAATGCATCTCTTCTCTATACAGCACTATAGGTTTTTCTTAAGTTGGAGCTGTTTAAAGTTATCATTTGTTCATACTGATAGGTCAGCTACAACTGTTTTGTCGGGAGTCTTTATCCTGCTCTTTTTGTGTATGTCCTTCATATTCCTTGGTATTAATAAACATCCCCGCATTAATAAGGTATAGAGAAGTGATGGATGTATCCTATACTATTATTAAATTGTTGGTAACCAAGGCAAGGTTTGGTGGGTTTTCTTCTTTTCCATAGAGGATGAAGGAGGACCTGCCCCTTTTTAACCACTTGCTCTGAATGACTTTTACACCCGATATAAGTGAGAAAAGAGGATGAATGTCACCTCTCTTCTCTTCCTCCTCCTGCCGATGCATACTCCTTCTTTTGATTGACAGCTACTAATAACCTTCCTGCCCTAAGTGCCATGGAGACACTTTATTAGGACAAACAGCCAAGGAAATCTAGGAATGAAGCCAAGCCTGCAGTGAGTTATTATCGGGCTTGTATTTATCTCAGCTTTGTAATTTTTTTCAGTGATATGCAAATCCTGAAATAGATCTTCTTCTGTTGAAGGACAGGTCCCTCTGTTAATTGATCCACTGAGATTCAGCCTAACCTCTTTTAGCTATCAACCAGGGAAACAGGCTACATAAAAGAGTCTCAGTGCTGTATACAGTTCACATAAATTCACTGTGCATTCTACAAGGAAAACTTCCGTACAGAAAATGCATTTTTAGTTCCTGAACATATTTTACATATCAGTGCTATCTGCATAACAGATCAAACTGATTTGTTTATTTGTTTATTAGATATGTATGAGAGTGCACTCTTATAATCAAATGTGATTTTAGATAGAGCTTTCTTACTTTCTGGAATGATACACCACAAACATGTATTGTAAAAACACATTAAATGAAATTCAGACATAATGAAAATGCATTTGTTCAAAATCACCTTTTTTTTTCCTTTAAAAAAAAGAGCTACATTACAGAAACACTTTATTACTGAGCAATTTGACTGTTTGGGAATTAGCAACACAGGTGCATCTCCTCTATGCCTTGAGATTCTGCAAACATTTTTTGTTTCTTTGTGGAGATTTGCAGCAGACAGGTAACATTCTTTCAAATAGATCTTCTAATAGCATACTAATAAAAACAGCAGGATGGATTTACTTCTACTTTGTCTTTCTATAGGGACAGGTCCATTTAGCAAGCAATTTATTTGACAGAGAGCAGAATTTGTAAGAAGAGGAAATGTTCGGGGAAACACTAACAATAATAATCATAACAATAATCGTAATATCAAAGAGTCCAGAATGAAAAGGGATCAACATTAAAAAATGAATATTTGTATATATATGTTTAAGTAGCATCTCTCATCCTTAAGAATCCCAAAGATGTTCATCAACCCCTAGTATCGTAACACCAGTACAGATATCACTGGAATAGGGAAGATAGCCCCTAGACAGTGTAAATTTGGAGCTGGGTTAAAGCTCTGCTGAAGAGTTAACTGGGATCAATAATATTCACACAGTGTGGACCAGGTTTCATTTTGACACCTCGTCTAAACCAGAAGAAGTACAGGGGAAATCTATTACCAAAACCTTCCCAGTTTTTCAACCTTCAAGACAGAACGATGTGCAGTAATGAGGTGTGAGGCATGAAAGCCTCTACTCTAATCCCAGTTCTGCCCGCCAAATTATGTCATGGCCTTGAGCAAGTTATTTCACTTCTGCTGCTTTAAAATGAGGATGATAAGCCTTACAAGGCTCAGTCTATGATTCTTGCTCAGTAAGTATTTGTAAAGTGCTTCCAATATGTGAAATACTTACGCAGGTATGAATAATTTTTGCGAGCATGGCCACAGTACCTGGAGTGGGCTGCTCCTGAATGGGTAACATTATTAGTGTTGGAAAGGATGCAAAGGAATCTGCATTTCAACTTAGTCCAGAACCCAGACCTCTCCAAACACTTAAAATGATCATTTCTAAAGTCGAATTTCATATCTTGTTCCTGTATCTCCTGTAAGGTAATGGGAGAACGAGACAGGCACATCTTTACATGTTAGGGAGCTGAGATCAAGAATTGATGTCCAATAGCAGCTCTTTTGGACATGCTTGAGTCCTGCTGATTTCAGTGGTATTATGACCCATGTTTATAGCTGCTGTGTTTATGTCTGACAGGGATGGAGACACTGAAAATCAAAACTGCATTTCTAAACTACTGAGTAGTTTTGGTGGTTTCCGATATATCTTCAAACTTCAGTGTGTTGTTAGAAGTCTAGCTTTTCTGAATTGGGAGATTTAGAGATGGATTTTACAAGTTGAGCCAACTTCTGCTCAGCTCCTTTTTTTCTTTCTGTCTATCCTCAAAGGATTTTCTGTTATTGCAGAAAAGTCAATTCACCAGGTAAAACCAGTTCACAAAACTCAGTTGTAACGCATTTCTGGTGGTGCAACTGTGACTCTAGATAAAATAGCTGTGTTACACTAAAGGTTGAAACAGCCTGAAAGATGTTAAATACTAATGGATTCTGCAGATGATTACTGAATTGACATTGCAGGAATTTACTCCTTTGCATTTTTCTGGTTAAGGTCATTCCCAAGTAATGAAGATGTGAAATTAAATTATCACTCAGACCTCTTCAGAGTTCTCTCTTTTTCTTCTCGGCAATTTCACTCTTCCATTTCCTCTTTGGTCATTTGCACAGTAACGTGTTAATGGGTTGGAGGAAATGTCTAGTGAGTGACATCACTTCAGGGGCTAGGACTCTGCAGAGGAGTAAATGCAGCAACATGAGATGTTATAAGATTTTAGAGAAATTGCAGAGGGAGGTATTTAAGTAAAAGCATTCATGTTGCAGGAATCAATTCTAGGACCCAGTAGATTTTTCTTTTCAAAAAAAGATCTTTGAAAGTAGATTTTCAATCTACTGGGTTTTGACAGAAAAATTAACTCCAGGGAAGAGAAACCATAGTGGCCTTGTGAAGAGCTGGTTTCATAAAAAGCTTTTCTTTCTGTGACTTCTGTTTTGTTTGATGGGGAATTGATCCAGCTGAAATTAGCTATGTTTTTGTGCCTAAAACCAGAAATTTCACAGGATTCTTCTTGGAAGCAATTCTTTTTCATGCATGAAATGACAGTAAAAGACAAGTATCTCGCATTTTGAGGAATTTTTAATTTGACTGAGGGTTTTTTTATATATCAGGACAAGCAAACATGATTGCAACTAAGAAAAAATACAAGCAGAAAGTCAACAGCTTAGCATACACAGAAGTCATAGTGTATGTACTACAATAGCACTCAAAGGAATCTGTAGGAGCTGTAGGAATCTATACTTTGTTGTGTTAGATGCTACAAAAGCAAGGAATTAATTAATAGAGTCTTCCAACCTGATTCTCTGGAGAAGGTGATTTATATATGGAGTCCTTGTATTACAGAGCAGGGCTTATTCCTGTATTTCTCTTTTTCGTATTTGATTTGTTTCAAACTAATTCACATAATCTGTGATAGTTTTAAAGGACAGACACTAATTTTCTTTCTCTCCCTATTTCTCCACCCTCCCCCTTGAACCCCCACTTCTTCATTCTATTAAGATCTCCTGTGTATACACTCATATACGTATATGTGCATATATAGAAATAGATGTTATGTATGTATATAAACATATACATACATAAATTGACACTATTGTCCTGGTTTGGGTTAGAACAGAACGATTCTGTTCTATGATTTTTACTTTCCAGCTAAGTCTGTCTGAAGTTAGCAACATGTTTTTGCAGGGAGTCTGATTCTAGCAGTGATAATGCTCCGTGTTTACAGTTAGTACCAAGGATTGGTATGCAAACTAAGGTCACTGCTAGATTTTGTGTACCACATGGGGGCTGTAGAAAAGTAAAGGCTGCACCTTGAGGGAGGAGCAACCAGGACAGGTGACCCTAAATTAGCCAACAAGGTATTCCATTCCATATACATCANTGTAAATAATTGTATACATACATTTATATTTCTGCAGACTGAATCTGTTAACTTATTGCAAATATTAAATTGAAATCTTATATCTAGTCTTTCATAATAAGTTGGGGGTTTTGGGGAACAGTTGGCAAGTCTCTCCTGACTTCTCCGGGATCACAATTAAACCACCGTTAAGGTTTTTGTAACAGCTTCTTAAGTAATCAATAAGTGAAAGAATATTACGATAAAAGAGTACTGTCTTTAGAAACATACTAATAAATAAGACATGCTAATTTTGATTAATCAGGTTAGAGGTTCTAAGTACATAACAACTTTTAGAATATATTAACATCTGAAAAATCATTTTTTCTGGAAGTGATAAACCTCACCAATTTTACATTTATTTTAGCTGACAGGTAGAGAGCTAGGCAGGGATACATCATAAGGGTGTCAGAGTTGACTCGTGAGGATAAATAGTTTTATTGGCATTGGTCTCAAACTTAACACAGTGACAAGATAAAAAGCAGCACAATTGAATCTGACCAAAGCAAAAAACATAGTGAATTTTTTTTTATTGATGCTGCCTTTTATTTTGTGTCTACTCACAATAATCTGAGAATAAGGAAACTGTCCAAAAAAAAAAGTCTCTTTTAAAACCCAGGACATCAGAATAAGGCTAGTCAGCTTTCCTTAGCGGACAAAGTGAGAGTGAAATGTTCTAATCCTTAAAGTGTGAGCTAGTAAAGGTTTCTCAAAGTCAGGGCAATACAGCAGGTGACAGAGAGCAGATAGCCTACAGGCACGTCTACAGGCCATTCCCAGCTTCCTCACACATGCTGTTAAAAGGATGTTTTATCCTGAGGCAAAGTTACACTGAAAGAGTTAAAAACCACCTCAGAACATCAGATGTCATGTTAGAGTGTTTCAGAAATACTGCTGAAGTGTTGCAATGCATATAATGCTTTTCCTTCACTTCATTTATCTTACCTAAGAAATCACACTTCAGGCTGATCCAAAGCTTGATTCAATCCTCATCACTTTTCCTTGATTTCTTTTTTTAAATACTGCTGTTTTGTTTTAGCACTGACATCAATAAGCTTTAAACAAAGCCAAATAATTTTAGTATCCCAAATTGACAAACATCAAAAATATTTCAATGGCCTTCCAGATTAGGAATAGCTTTGGCCAGTTATCTAGCAGTTGAAGATTGGCAGAAATCCAATGAAACCAGTGGTACGATGCTGATTTGCATCATCAGAGGTGCTGTCAGAAGATATTTTGGGGGATAAGAGAGAAGACACTAAATCTAAAAAAACCCCACACAAACTAAAATGAAAATAACCTGCATTTTCACAAAATCTAGAATATATAAAAAGACGCACAGATTCTTTTGATATGGAACAGCAGGTAACTAACAAACATTAATCTAATGTTTGAACTGCTATAACTGATGACATTGCTGAAATGAGAAAGCCAACAAAAAAATCTTGTTTATGTCAGAATAGCATGACCCAAGGACCTTTCCCTGCCCTTTAAGAGCATCTATGCGCAAGCAGCTAGTCAAGAGTCTGGCTGTGAGGAAAGAGACTGGTGTTATAGGCCAACCAGTATTTCTCACAAATAGACAGGAACAAGTTTTGGGTCTAAAATACAATAGGATCTGTCAGAGGGGAAACAAACAAACAAACAAATTAGTCTCTGTTTGCACATGCATTTTACAATCTTGCAGAAGCTGGCAAGAAATAAAGCAATGTTCTAGTTGTCTCACTCTAGGGAGAACAAGACAAAGTGAAGTGCTGTCCCTATTTACCATCCAAGACTGGGTTGCTATTCCAAGAGGACAGGCTATGGAGGGAAGGATGTCTGAAGCAATTGCAGTTGCTTAAAGCTGACCTCTGAACAAAGCAGGACTCTTTCCAGGCTATTTGATTTTTAATCTTGGTGAGTTGTATTCCTGTGGTCCAGAAGCTTACAGGCATATATATAACATGCATTGCCATACCCGGTGAGTCAAATCACAGTGGCCAAAAGAAACAAATCTTTGCCCTTCTGGGCAAAGTTTATCTGTTTATTACCTTAGGGCATTTGCCAGACAAACCTTTCAGCCTGATGAAGAGCAGTGAGGAACATCCACCCAGAGCTATATGGCTTTTGGGATCATAGAGCTATTTAGGTTGGAAAACACCTTTAAGATCATCGAGTCCAACCATTAACCTATCACTGGGTGGTAGTTGCATTCACCCAGAGATCAGTTCTTTATATTTCCTCTTCCTATCTTGTGGCCAGTTGCCCATATACAGACAGAAAATGAGGATAAGAATCTTTAAAAGTGTCTCCACAAAGAAACCTGACCATTTGAAGGTGGTCTAACTTAGATAAATATTGGTATCTTTCCTGAAAATGCCAACACAGTTAATGCTGACTCTAAAAGCCTTATTTAATGTGAACATCTGGCCCATTATGTAGCTGTTAACTGGAGTGAAACCATCGTGCACATTCTGTATAAACAGTTTATTGTGTCACATAGTAACAACATTTGATTTTTAACAGTCTGGGTGTTTTCAAGCTGACCCTT